>JACJUY010002589.1:29524-48491 GCA_014220935.1 Platorchestia sp. MABIK | reverse complement strand
ACAAAAATGTTCACTGGATTCAAATGAGAAGGATCGTTGTACAATACCAGCGATAACATTTGCAAAACATCTGGGACAAAAACGTGAAAAACACAACTGGCTCGTATAAAATGAAATAGTTTACAATAACACTAAAAATAAATTTCAAATGCTACTTGCATCGGCACAAAAAAGTTCACTGGATTCAAATGAGAAGGATCGTTGTACAATACCAGTCATAACATTTGCAACACTCCTGGGACAAAGCGGGAAAGTCAAATCAGCCTAAAAGAGTGTGGCCAAAGTATACACAAAGAGTGTAGGGGACGGCATATTGTCACACAATATTAACTAGAGCATTTTTAGGGAGTGAATAAGTTCTACATGTATATATACACACACACATACATATTTGTATATATCCATACACATATATGCACATATACACACATAGGATCGAGCGTCATATGTGAGAACATACATGTACAATACCCCACTCAACCCAGGGTACCGGCTTCACGGGGGAACCGTCATGGTGTCCTATATATAGTGTTAGTTATAAGAAATTTAAAAACCAATGCTTAAGATCATATGTATCAGGCTTGATTGGAAATAAAGCATCCTAAGATGCCGATGTTTGTTTTTTCGAATAACCGGAATACTTTGGGAACATAAGGCTTATCATGATGACATTTCAAACTTGAGGCCTAAATCATATTCTGTCTTTCAATTACCAAGATCAATTCCAATTATGTTAACATGTATTAAAGTAAGATTTTCTATACAAAACGAACAGACCATGCTAGTAGAAGCTATAACGGAAAAAAGAAAAATGAAAACAATTCATTGAGAAAATGGAGATTCTAAAATATTTTAGAACAAATTACATCTAAAATAGTTCACAATATACATGTCTTAAATTGATAGACATGTCATAGGAAGTACACAACAGCCATGTCATAGGTTAGATATATATTTGAGATGAAAAAATTCTCACTGATATTTTACTCGAGGCGTGAAGACTCAAAGCTTATTAATATTCCAAACACTGAAGAAAAACTCTTGGAGGACATTACAGTCACTCATGAGCTTTGCCTTTTTCGGCAGCCGTTGATGATATTTAAAGCATGGTGGGGTAGGTATTTTACTGAGCATCGTGAAGTAAAAACACAACATGTCGGGAATTTGAAACTAATTGTGCGTGCATACATATTAAGAAGTGCACACCTTAATCCTTATTAAAAAGTCTCTATTCCTTATTAAGGACTTGTCCATATTAAGAAAAGTGAACCTTAAGGTACGAAGTGCGGACCTTCAGAAGTGCGTACCTCTAACAACGGTACATGACCAGATCATTTTTGCTCTCGCCAATATCGTCAGCTATCACAGATTATACAGGCTTGAGATGGTGATGTATGAATCATCTCTCTACCATGGTGTCATTAGGCCCGCGTTCGCTTTTAAAATTTAACCCCCCGAGCAGAATACTTGAGCATATATGAAGTGGACGGTGAAACTCATTAGCAGAAAACTTGAGAAACTGCATAGTTAGAGAGTAATGCATGAAAGGCTCACTTAATCATCTGCGAGGGTTTCACTAGCGTAACCGAAACTTAGCGGAATACAGCTTTTATAATTTATTATTTTACATTCTAGAGTTAGCAATTGCCAAAAGGTAATTCAAAGTTGGAAATCTTCAGTCTTTTGTATCTTCTGCGTTCAGCAGTTGCCTACAATTAATTACAGTTATGGTGAATGGAGAACATTGGTCGTCAATGATTGAAACATTCCGTAACACTTCCATGGGTCACTCTAAGTTAAAATATATAAACGCCCAGTATCTAACAGAGCCTTCTAATTATTGGATATAAAACCTCTAGTAAATAGTAGAATCAACATTTTAGAAAGATTAACAATCTGTCCCTAACGTTACTGTAATATATCTTGACGACAGCAGCACTTCGTAAAGAACTTTTTTTCAAGTTTAAATAATGTATCTGCCAGTGCAATGGCATTGACATTTCTTCAGAAAATTTTTTCTTCTCGACCAGTGTTGAGGTAAGTTGATTTACATTCTTCATGAAAGTTCGAATCTTGAAAAAAATCTGGATGATTTGACTGAGTTTTCATCCCAGGCACACACATTGTAGCAAGAAAAATACAAGGGTTATCGTAATGCATAACAGTCAAACAACATTAGCATTGTGGGACATAAGCCACGTACGATACAGTTTAACACGAGAGGGAATATACTGAAATGAAGCATGAAAAATAGTCCAGTAAACTTGTGCTTCTAAGTAGAGTAAGTCAAATTATACTTCCTGCAATTAGAAAAAATCCAATTACACCAGCGTGAGAATTAAAGAAATTCAACCAGTTTTTTCTCATTTAATACTTGATGAATGTCTTTGAGAATAGAATTTGAAGCGTTTACATTTCGTACTGGTATTGGTCTTTACAATACAAAAATTGATTAGTGCTATTTCGAATTACCTAATGACTTATTGATTACAGTAAGTTGTAGCGCAAGTTACAAAGTACGAGTACGTTTTCCACTGAAGATTGGTTGTTGGAATACTGCACGGAGTAAAACGATCGTTGTGCGTAGCAAGCAGAGTAGCAGCGTAACCAATTCGTTTTGGCTGAAGATAGTCGTCTTTTCTGTGAAATCCTATCTTTTCTCCGAATCCCATGCCTTCCTACAAAGTTCAGTGATTCAATGTTCTGAAAGTGAGATAATAGAGACAGACTTTGAAAGAGAGATTTACTTGACAATGGTCGCAATTACTTTTGTTTGGTAACAAATGAAATGTACACTTTTTTGAGGCTGGACTTTTTGTTCTCTTTGTTCATGTTTTGTCATTGTTGTTAAAAAATGAAGCGTAATAACGGAGGCTCAGTATTCTTAGTTTGAATTCCAAAAATGAAAGTGCGATGGATCACGAACTTGGCCGAAGTGTACGAAGATACTTGCATGTAATAAGTCTTCATAACCTATGTCGTTCTAAGCAGAATGGATCTTACACTCTGCGTGAAAAACTTGATCGTCATATTTTCACGACATCGTAATCACCCTTTTGGCGAATGTCCAATTTGCTGACGTGTGTAGAGCTCATTTTCTCCGTTATTCGACGCGGCGTTTGCGGCGAACAGGCAATCGGACCGTGTTCAATAAACAACTGAAAAAACGGGACCAAAGTGTTATTTTTCAGTGACAGTATTAAACTGAGGATGCGCATTTTTTATTAAAATTGCAACAAGACGCATTAGTAAGCCGCGAGCCGTGTCGTTCTCACGCACTGTAGCAGGGGATCGAGTAAGGAGATATTCGCATGGGCGCTGCTATAAGGTGTTGCATTAGACACCCCTTGTCAACCACCTGTTCGAAATCTCCGGCGCCGACTTTTATTATCACACAGTATTATTTTATCTCGTAATGATTCCTGTCTTAGCTCCTTTTTGACTGCCAGCCAAGACCCATCATGTCTTGTTTAGATCGTATTTTAGGTGAGGTTTTCTCTCACAGGGTTTGAAAGTTAGTTGCTAGTTATTTTTATAGCTGAGGTGCGAACGAACTTCTTGAACATTATTGCACTATTGGGTTGCCGCCACTTGAAAGTTCACGCTTGCAGTGCATCTAGGTGTATATGATACATCCATGAATGACTTGTGGTGTCCAAGGCCAAACCGTGATTCAGCATACGCAATCAAGGTAAATCTCACGCGCCACCTGATCAGTGTTACAGGAAGAATTAATGAGGATAATGAAGATACACAGAGCAGAATCACTTGTAAGACAGAATAACGAACTCCTCACGCACTCGCTAAGAAACCGTAACGAGACTTTTAATTTTATTCGATGCTACGAAGACGATTGAAATTCCGAAGAAGAAACCACACTCCGACATGTACGAGCACAAATTTAGCAAGCAAAACTATTTTTTTGTTTCGGAACTCATCCCCATTCAGAGCATACTATGGGCAGACAAATCCTGTAAACAGGTTTCTGTGGGGGAATAGGCTTAAGTGTTACTTTTTCATGTGTAAATTCTCAAATTTAGCATCTAAAAAAAAGCTAATTTTGGCCACAAAAAGGCAACTCGGGAAACAATAATGGTGAGTGATGAGGATTCTCGATTTACAATTTAAATATTTGAAAAGAACATATGGCGGCACTTGTTGCATGCACGTCAGCGCGATCTGCTCCGCACTGGTCCACTGCAGAGTACTTTCCCCGACAAATTGAAGCCAAAGCAAGCGTATACGTGCGCCTTTTCTGTTCCTGTGCTTGGTGCGAGCTAAGCGTTGAATTCCTTTCCTCGTTGCTATGCTAACTAAAAAAGATTCCGAGGTTGCGATCAGGAAAACCCTACTCAGTGTTCGTATTCTTCTTACTTCAGAAACCTGAAACTATACTGTAGTCTTGAGGTTGTTTACATTTCACACCAGATGAAAGAAGCTTCGATTTCCTGGCATGTGACTCTCTAGAAATCTTCTCTCCCGCGTAGAAGACTCGGTGAGGACAGACTTGATTTCAGTCTTGAGGCCGACCTCCTGACCTGAGTGAGTGTTAAAACAAGTGTAAAATCGCACAGAAGTATTTTCTAGGAATTGTGATTCGTAAAATTCGATCGATACTCACAGTTAAACAAAATTATTACGATGCATGTCATCCCAATCTTACAATCAATAGATGTTACGGGCTACAAAGCTTCTGTTGTTTAACCATCTACATCACGAAGTAAAAATTTTGCAGATAGTAAATCAAATAAACACGTTGACTGCATTTGCGCGGTTACGACGGTAGGTTAAGTTAGGTTGTAAGAAGCAGAATTGAAAGAACGATTGTACCGTTCGAATATATTTCTATTTTTTCCAAGAATGGAAAAATCCAAATGCACGATGATACTTTACCTCGCACGCTGAAATCATAATCAAAATTCTATTCATCAATACCGGTACAAAAATAAGCAATATACCTAGTGGTACACATATATCCCAATACGCATTGAACGGGTTAAAGAATTATGTAGAGAAACGGCTGCTCGTGGACGTAAAATCAAGTGCTGGCGAGAATGTGTCTGCTAACGTTCACAGGCAGCCAAGTTTCTAGATCTCACAGGAAAAAACCCAACACGTCAGAGATGTTAACATGACAAAGTCGTTTAGTGAGGGTTGAATATTCCAAAATCTTTGTCTGACGATGACGATTACGGAATAACTGAGGCAGAATAATAAATTGGAACTGCCCCTGAAAGAATGAGTTCCCGCAGAAAATGAGACCATCATGTTCAAGCGTAATGCATTCCCGTAGGAAACAGGATTCCCATGTTCAAGCGGAATATGTCCCCGTAGGGGACAAGATGTCTATGTTCAAGCGTAATGTGTTGCCGTAAGAAACAATATCTCCATGCCCAAGTAATCAGTTAAGTAAAAACATGCGGGACGTAAAACTACAATGATCGACTCATGCTCTACCGGCACAGAGCAACCTCTCGCGGCACGTTGCGCGTAAAACATGTTGAGTAGAGCTGTGCAGCGGGCATGGTAGACGTGGCAGCAGGTGAGTGCGCCCTCTTTTGCCGGCGTGGGTGCTGGCAAAGGCTGGCCCTGAGCCAGTTCTCGCTCATACATGCCGTTCGCAATTTCTTCGACAATTTTTACGTACAGAATTAGCGGCCTGACTGTTCAGTGGTGAGAGAATTAGACGCTCGTATCAACTAACACTTCGCCGGCTGGCGTCGAGCCCAGCTTTTGTAGGTCCCTCTGGGGTGACCTCAGCGCAACTATTCCTAAGTAGAGCATTGCAAACAAAAGCGACAGTCGCGTTCAAGCTCTACAGCACAAGCGCATGAGTGACAGCGGTGGTCAACGTAGCTTTAGCACCCGCATCTCGCACCGTAGCTGAAATGTTTAGTGTTACTGTTTACTCTGAATAAGGTTTGGTTTTCAAAATTAAATTGCACTAAATGGATGGTTTGGTATTATATATGCATTTTTTTGTCTACAAAAGGTGATAAAAAAGTGGGGTATTTTATGTAACAATATTCTTTCGCTCGTGAAATACTGCCTGACGCACGCATTTACCCAAAAGTTTCAAACAAAAGTTCTGGAATTCTTATCTTAAAGCAGCACACCTTGTAACTGTCTCACCAGAGGCCGGCAGGGTGACACATTTGGAAAGCTTGATCGAGCAATAATATCTTCCAGTTTTCAAATTATCTGTTGCCTAAGTTATCGTACGTTGAACGACAGGACAACACGTACATTCAAAATTTACAGTAGAACTCAACTTAATCTATCAACCGTTTAGTTCTTACTATGAACATATTTTGAATTATAATTTTTTGGGCGTGAGTAGTTTCAAAGATTTAAGTTAAATTTTTACACAAACATTAAAATGATGTCATCCTTTCTACATGTTGAATGTTTTCGGCTTTTCACGAAAAATTTCTGACATAGGATACATGCATTTCAAACAAGAATTCGTGAATGTACATTCAGTTAATGAAATATTTTTCGATCTACACATACGTAAAAATCCATGTGCTGCTCTTAGAATATCAAAAAATATCTCATAGATTTTAGTTCACTTGAAAACATGGCTGAAACTTGATATAATTTCACTCTATGGTGAGTTCATGCATCTTAAAATAAGTGCGTCGCAGCATAAAAATGTTCTTTCAGTCCTCTATGACACCATAGCACATCCTTATTTTCTGCAGAGCGAAGTATTATCATACTGATGAATTGACTCGATCCTCCAAGACAGTCCACTCATGTTTCCGGGATCAAGAACTGGAGTTCCGTGATCCGCTTCCGGCAGATACTGAGTACCTAGAATACTTCCCATGGTACTTCCTGAGGACCGTGAGTCTTGGAAGCCACATATCACATTATGCCCTCATTAAATCATCGCCTCTATTGTAAGATGAAAACTAAGTTCTAAAAAATTCAGTCATATGTAAAGCGGCACTCGGCTCGTGAAGTATTTGCGGCAACGATAAAATGTCGGCAACCGCTTCCAGACGAAGTCGTGCACCCCTCGATCTCCTTATAGGATGTCACGTGGCCAATTGCGTGCTCCGGACGCCCTGAATCGTTAGCGACGGTCAAACGAATCAGATGCATCAATTTCTGTCAGCTTCAGAGAAATCATATCTTTGAAAAGATTTGAAGCGATATAAACGGACATCGGAATCGAATAGCTTGCGGCTCTATTGAGTTACGGGATTAAATTGTTAAGCCTCATGAGACACTGAGTTTGGTCTCGTGGAAACCTCTTAGCAACGGTCCACATCAACTTTGAAGATATGGCACGCGCCATTTTAACAAATATCTCATAAAAATTGTATACACATCAAGCTTTGCAAAAAAACGCTCATTTCTCGTGTAGTTAACGAGTATATATTTTTTGAAGTTCGTTTTAAAAATTGATTGATTTTTGAAGCTCCGCTGGGCTACTATCTTATTGTGTGTGATAATGATTACGTGCGCTTATTTTTGAGGAGAATTGAAATCTCAAATGTCCTAAAATTTGCTAAAATTCTGACGTAAGGACTTGCCGGGCAGTGTATTCGCTACAACATATTAATCGCTTATTCACGTGGAAATTACACCTTGCAATTTCTTTTTAGCTATAAAATTGTCATCAGCAACCGAATTATTGAACATGGCTGCGATTACGTATAACTTGAAGCTAAGAATTAACAAAAGATAATCATTGGATTTAAAATAAAACTGAGAAAAAATGATAAATGTTATTTAACATTGTAATTGATCTTGGAACAAGTCTCCGTTGTATCAACTTTGGATCAGTACTCACATTTAATCGGATAATTTGTAATCATCTCAACATCGACATGGTACTTTCAATACGCAGTACAAGATAGCTATTTCCTCCCAGTTCTGGGGCAATCCTTTGATTTACGAGCTGTTATAATAATTCCCGCTGTATGTGACGGGGTTAGTAGACAGCATGGCTCTCCGTTCACTCCGACCCTCTCACACCTCCAGCACACAACACAGCATTGTATGTCCAGGGTGACAGCCGCTGTTTGATCCCACGCCAAGCGTCTACGGGTCCTGCAAAGGCTGCTAAATTGTAGCTGGGTATATCGCTTTCAGTGGTCGCTACCTAGACTAATTAATCTACACTCAAATATGTCGAATGAGTGCTGAGTTAGATCAATAGACAATAACATTGAAAAATAAAGTTGAGAACGCGCACATACAACAGTAGATTCAAAAGTTATTATGATATAATGCGTTAATCTACCTTATTACTCTAATACATCTATTCAGCAAAATCTATGTTTAATTATGTTCATGCTTGGGTTTATGCTCTATTCTTGATGTATTTTACATCTATTATTATATCTTTTTAACGCAACGTATGCTTAGTTAAGTACATGCTCTACTCATGATGCGAAAAGCATGAAGACATCTTCTGGAAATATTCCCCGAAAAAATGTGAACACCTGAAAAATACCAATTCAAATGCACCCCTTTTTCTACAAGTGTTCTGAACTTGCCGAAGACGATGTCGGTTAATGAACACACCAGTGAGGCTTGACAAGAAGTTGTGAACGCTATTAAACGGTGAAACTTTTCCTTCGTATTTGTTACAGCCATCCAGCCATTGTATGCCGAGTTACTGTAAGAGATACAATAGGAGATGTTTTCAGTACTTGATCGTTATTGTATCGACGAGCAAAGCGCACTCGAACTCGGTCAAATCTGCCACTATGTATAGACTTTCTCTTCCGCATGTCTCAGCTTCCTGCATCATGTCTTCGCTGTTATCAACGCGCTGCACTCGCCGGAAATCCACGCTGGTACTTTGTTTAGATCTTGTTTTTATGCAGAAGCTACGATATCGAAAATTTGATTTATTCATGAGAAAGTGTTAACTTTTATTGATAAGTGTGTGCCCTATATATTTTGTGAATTAGATTTTAACAATAAAAGCTTTCCTAAACAACGAATAATCACTAAGAAAACTCGTTTAAGATGAATCCAAACACTTAGAATAAGGTTAAAAACAACCTTGATCTTACCTAATAAGCCTTGTATTTCGTATCGGAGATATATGTATAATTTAGCTTACACATAGAATAAAATGAAATAAGGTTGAGAGTACAAATGTACGTCGAATCGTTGATATTTTCACGTGCTTCGATTCACTCAAGACCCGATTTGTTCTCATTCCCAATAAGCTTAGTCTGCCAAATTGATCTGCCTGCGAAAATTTACTGGCGCTGCTTGACATATTTTCCACTGTTCCTTTAAGAGCAAGTGCTGTGACGCAAATCCACTGCACATTTCTTCTTAGTTATTTGTGCAAACGAACGAGTTCTAGCATTTTGCGGGGGAAACAGAAGCTGACATTTCATGATTTTAATGAATTTTACGCTCGCTGTGGCTCACGAAAATTATAGCCTGTGAAAAACCTAAAGTTTACCAAAGAGAGAGCCGAGACAGTCGACGGTGCACTGATTTTCGTCTGACGGAAGGTCCGTAACAAAGCTCTCCGCTTCGTTAAATGCCTAGTAGTGCGCCTCTTACTTTCAAAGCTTTGCTTTTGTCAAGAATTGATGGTTCGGATTCACTGCGATAATGTCAGATCGAAATTACATAAATATTTATGCTGTATGATTTCCCAGCCTTTTTTATTGCTAATAAAAAACACTTGATCATTTGAGCGACGCAATTTATGAATCTAAAGAGAATGGAGCTCCGGTCATAATTCACTTCATATTTATATATAGTTCTCACACAAAATAATTAAAAGAAGGCGAATTCCGGATTAGCGTAAATTTAATTTCAAAACATAGTTGAGCGAAAAAAGGATGAATGGTACTATTTCTACTAGTCTAAATTAGTACGAGGTGCCATGAAAGGTTTGAATAGTTCGAACCAATTAAAGTTCGAAAATTGGAAAGTCAAACATTTGCGATCCCTGTTGACATCTGTACGGCTTTCATTTTTTACTTTTCCTGATCTCGTGAAAACAACATAAATATTTATCCCGGGCTCCCGACTTAGCACTTTTTTCTTTACGCGTCTCTGCAGATCGTTTGTAAATAATTCCCTCTAGTCGTGTGTTTTGGACATCTAAACAAATTAGTGTACGGTGCTTCTAGGAGAATTAGAGATAGGCTTCACTCGACCTTTAAGAACGACAGTTTACACAATATATTCTAATAATAGTAGTCGGTAATAACAAAAGTTGTTTAATCTCACCTACGCCTTTATTATGCATAAAGGTGTACTTACATTTTAAGTTTAATCAAATGAATTTTCTGAGATGGCTGGTGAGTGATCAAGAGTTAACGTATTTTTGTGAGAGTTCAGATTACAGTAGAGGCGCTGTATTTGGAAAAATCGTCAGTTACCTGGTGCCTCAAACTTAGAAATGTAAAGATTGTAGGGATTCCATTAAAATGAAAATTGCTTCCGAACGTAACGCTGATGGATCGGATACAAATTCCAACAATCGTGGACGAATTTCAACTATCGTGGTTTCGGTAGCTGTAAATGGAAAGTCAAGGGTTTGTGACCGTAGTTTCCATTTCTTAATGCAGCGCGTGGATCAGAGAGAGCCCCCGATACCAACAAATCTGCACACGGAAACTTTATCTGTTTACGGCATTATTTGAATGAAATTTTGTATGAATTTGCAAAATAGTTCTTAGGACAATAATATGGTCACTACCTCCATCACTTGCGCGGGTATTAGAAGCAATGGTTGATTAAAAACACACAATCATTCCATATTGCTAGCTTCCTTGAGAGACAATTTTTACTTACAAATACGCACCATGAAAAGTAGGTTGATACACATAAGCAACACAATTAAAAATTATAAACGCATTATACATTTCATTCGGTCGTATCAGATATCATACAAGTCAAACACTACGTTATTCAAGTTCCTGAATGTTGGCTGTGTCTGAGGAATTGTTAGAGATCGATGCTGTATACCATCGTAAGACTACGTCCAACACTTGTAAAATTAGACACCAGATTCTATTTCGTTGAAGCGTAATGGCGTATAATGAGAGTAAAGTGTCCACAAATTGAGTTCATGTGCCTTCTTAAAAAATTACAAAAAAAATGTAGCCTGTGAGAATATCTTACGCACATTCCTGGTGTCTGTTTGAGGTAGAAAAGAGTTTAAATTCAGGAAATCATTAAAAGTTAAAAAAATATACGCAGAAGGATGCTGACGGTATCGAGCTGTCAGTGAATGTAAGCTGCGAAGTTAATGTTCCACAATCACTTAACTCATCCGGCTGAGGAATGGTAACTCACCGTGTTAAACATCATAAGAAAGATAACGCATTTATTTCATGATTGGTACTTTGTTCTTTCAGTTGTTAGTAAAATGGTTTTGACTCTAGAGTGAAATTCGAATAAGCTGTAAAATTACTCGAAGCATCGAGTATCCGAGATAAAACCATGTTAATAATATTATTGTCTAAAGTGTCGAATTGTTTTAAATTGAGATCGTGACAAACTTAATTTTTAGCGGTACGAATAGAAGAATGTTGCAAATAAAGAGTAGTGAACGAAGAATTAAAGTTTTAATTGTTTGGAGCAGGAGCGCTATATACTTCTGTGGGCTAGCTAAAGGCGATGTGTTTCAAAGAAGCTTTCGGACAAATTATTTATCCCGTGCATCTGAGATCACGCTACTCAGATTGAGTGGTGACCGAGGTTTCCATCTTTCTTTGACGTCATCGTCTGGGGTGGAAATCAAGCGAGAATATCCGAACTGAGAACTACCTAAAGCATTGCACAACACGGCCAATGCACAACAAAAACTGAGCTATAAAAGTGCAGATGATTTAAACATAGAACGAGCGTCTACTCAAGAATTTCATCAAATCTCAATTTCGAAAGTTTTTAGCCAAAAATATGTTTTTCATGCTACTCAAAATGAAACTCGTCTGGAGACATCACGCTCGCTCATTATTCCCAAATTTTGGACCTGGATCAAAGAATATGGAGGAAGGGCTGTATTACACTCTAAATATTTCTCAGGAATCAACAGTAAAATCATAAGGGTTTAAAAGCTAAACATTTCATTTGTTTCAATTTAAGAATAAACCTCACACCGCGTTACAGGTGTCCCATGTGAATAAATTCAGTTGCGCGCAATGTGCATCAAAGTACGTAGGAATGACGTCCTATACTTTAGGTTTCAGGGTGGCTGAGCATCGTGGTAGGAGTCGCTGCACTACTGATAATCTGTTAACCAGTCCTCTTCCTTCAACGATTAGAGGACACGCTGTCGAGTGTAATAGTCCCGTTAACATAAAAAGTTTTAACAATTTTCACAAAACAAATTATAGTTCATGTCTGCAAATTTTACAATACACAGTTATTTATATACAAAGATAAGTTTTTTTAAACATTCATCTTAGTTTTCATTAACTGAATATTGTCAATAGATAACAAACTTAGTTTTTTCGACATCTGTGTTTTCATTTTTTGCTGACTCAGCATTGTTTTTGGAGCTCCCAGTTTAATGTTCTAATAACGTAGTCCGTTTTGTGTTTCTAAATGACTTTTTTCTTCACAGTTGATGTTGTTTTTTCATATTTGTTTTTTTACCGTGCTTTTTTTGAGGGACAGATATTTTGCAAATTTACCTCAGTTCTCTCGTTCTTATTTATGATCGAATAATCTGTCAAGCATAATTTTCGCTCGGTTTAATTCTTAGATAGACGGTAAGAACTCAACTAAAAAATTTCTGTTCTGCATCACACTTTCTGTGTTAATTTAGAATTTTAAATTATTCTATTACACAATAACTGTTTTTGATGTATTTAATTTTGCCATGCTTTCGACTATATTTTGCTTCTATTGATGTCGAGAGAGAACATTTTTTACACGCGATCGTTGTTTTCTTCAATGTAAATGGAAAAAATGCAGACATGTACACTTTAAATCAAGTTTATAGCTACAGTCACCGAAAACAATTGTTCGCGAGTAGACAGAGCTCAGTTTTCCTGTTGAAAGAATTTGAACACCAAACCACTTGGGGAAAACATGGTTGTTGTATCTAGTATTAAATTACTAATTTCTGCATAACAATAACTTCAAAATCCAAATTGACTTCTGAAAAACTGTAACCAATTATCTTCGAAAGAAAAATTATCTCATCCCAAAACATCAGAAAAGTATTCATTCGCCATCGTAAAATTTGATCATTTTTCTGTTTCCTCTCAAATATTACGGCATGAGACGAGATGGCAGCCGGGCTGCCAGCCGTGAGACAGGTAATTTCGCTGCAACTTTCTCCGCCCTCTGCACATGCGCGCGCCCTGTGCCCGAACGCTGCTCAACACCACGGTAGAGAAAACAAGGTAGCGGTATTTCTATGGAGGAAAATACACCTCCTCATGGTTCGGCTAGCCAATATGATGGCTTTATTTCAAACAAACTTTATGACGTCACCATTGTGACATATCGTTAGGCTAATAGGGGTGCCAGATTTGGGGCTATCAGTGTTGTCAGATGTTATGATTCGTTACCATGACGTCAGCATTACCACACGGCCGACGAAAAAACTGGTTTGACCCTACTTTGTTTCTTGCACCGTGCTCAACACTGCAGGCGGTGAAGGACGCTGGGGTAAGGCCATTGACTCCGACCATGCATGAGTCACCGTGCAATTCATTCGCACCGCCGCATCCGAACGTCAGTCTGGAAGTATCAATACTTTGACCGCAACGCGAGCCACCGGTGACCACGGAGGGGATTTTCATAAAGCTGCTGACCGACCAACAGTCACTAACTCAATTCTCATAAATACTTGATTTAAGCTAAATATAGGTACGTTTCTGTTAATGTTTGCTATTTTTAAATAGATAACTATACAATTGAATTCGAATTTTAGTTGAATATTGCAATTCACTTTAACCAATTGCGGTCAAAGTGTTAAAGGAATAGAAAATCGTTTCAAATACGTTTTCAAACCGTTCCTTCGTCAGTGAATTTTAGGACGTCCCTCCAAATTGAAAATTTACTAGGCGACGGCCGCCCTGAGAAACGTATTTGAAACGAATCTTTTATTTCTTTAATACTTCCAGTGCTGATGTCCTTCACAACCACGAGTACTCGTTGTTCCTTTGCTAATTGCATCTTTTGTTTAGGGAGGTTAAATTGTAGTAGGGAGGTTAAAACCGGTTTATGAGATTGTTAAGATTGTGGGATTTACATAATTAGCGCGTTCCAGGTATTGGTACCACAGAGACATGCCAAGGTTCAGTGCTCATTTGATATTAATTTTTGTTAAACTTAAGCTAAAGTGAAATTGTGGATTGAAAACTTTTTTTGGTTTGACTTTCCTGCGCAAACATGGTTCTTACAGCCTTCAGTATAGTAATTACGAGTAAATACTTTTAAAGACAATTTATCAATACGTATATCATTCGTTGAAAAGCGTTCAACGAAGAATAGGGCTAAACAGTAGAAAAA
The DNA here is from genome assembly GCA_014220935.1 of Platorchestia sp. MABIK. NCBI lineage: Eukaryota > Metazoa > Arthropoda > Malacostraca > Amphipoda > Talitridae > Platorchestia > Platorchestia sp. MABIK. Next base: position 34,022 of record JACJUY010002589.1, on the reverse strand, counting down.
TTCAGCAAATCGTTTTTGAAATATATGATTTTAATTTCGGGTTCCGTTTTTCACACTACAGAGTAAGGACAGAGTCATGCAGCTGCTAGTTCTGTAGTATTATTACTCTGGCATTCGTGTAGCTTCGGCCCGTGATATATTCAAGTTATGGATTATAATTTTAGTTTATAGGTCTAAGATCAATATATTTTTCTGCGAAATTTTTTTAAATAATCGACAGCTGATTGAAGTGGTTTAATTAAATTTCAACTTAATTCGTCAAATCAGGATTACAATAGGGGCGAATGGAAAAACCATTTATTCCTAGCATTATTATTCCTACGTGGATGGAAATAAAATTTTGTGCATAACTACTAGAGTCTGGCTGAGGTTTTGGACTTCATGAAAGCCCTAGTCTCCTAGCTTTTCGATTAAAAATTTGAATAAAATTCATGTTATGAAGATTATTATATCGTGTTCAGATTTTAGTATTGTAATATAGTATTGACCTTGAAGCATCTATGTAAAACTGTAATTTTCAAAATTTCTCATACATATACCGACGCAGCTTTACCATGCTGGTGCAATTTATACACAAATCACTCATTGGCAGTCTCATTTTTTGTGGCATTTCTTCGATTGTCAAAAATTGGGTACACAGAATCGGATTTTTAGTGAAAATGATTTTGTGACCATTCCTATTTGGTTTTCTTGCTATTCTTTTTTGTCATTCACCTTTTCCAAATCCAACAGTTGAGTACAGGATGTAGCTATTAGACTGTCGTATATATACTGTGTGCCAGACAGTACTATTTCCTTCGCAAAGATGGATAGATGATTGAAGGAGTTTCATTCTGAAAATGAAAGAAACGAGCCACGAACCGGAGTTGCAGAAAAACGTAAATACAAATGCTAACAAAATAACAGAGTCTAAAACCTTTTTGAAATTAACATTGAAGAAGTACACAGCAGCGAGTAATCATAATTCTACGTAAATCTTGGCCCAAAGTCATGTGTTCAAGAAGTTCTCTATAAGTTACCTCATATGCTTTGGTCACACTGTTGCAAACATGAATTACTCAAGAGCAACTGATCGAACAATAATGTATTCTCAGAATCGAGGGAGTGTCCTGGTGTAAAGTTCAACTGTACATCACAACGCTGTTCATTGAGATACTGCTGTTTACTCCCCCAAAGCAAAAACAAGTCACGTGCTTTGACAAGGTAAAAAACGATGGCTGTGAGCCACGAGTCGAAATAAGTGGCGCATCCATCTGAGCCGTTCTGTTGCGGTCACAAGGCCCTTCCTCCACACGCCTACCATGACACACACATCACTGTGGACAGCTCCCGCACTGACGGCTGGCACGACGCGCTCTTGTTGACCAAAGTTCGTCATCGCTTGCTTGCAAAACGAATTGTTGTTACCCTCCGACGCGGACCCTACCGAAATTCGTCATCGCTTGCTTGCAAAACGAATTGTCATTACCCTCCGACGCAGAACCTATTGGGGATTTTAATATGGCATAATATGTCTGATCTTACAGTTGGAAAAACGTTTCCGACCCTCCGATGCAGACCCTGTGGAGAATTTTAATATAACTTGAGATCTTACAGTTGAGACAACGTTGCAAATACGAGTATCAAGACTGTTGTTCGTCATCGCTTGCTCGCAAAAAAAAAGAGTCGTTACTCTCCGATGCTGACTCTTTAGGGAATTTTAATATAACATGATATGTCTGAAGTCACAGTTGAGGCAACGTTGCAAATATCAAGACTGGTTCGTCGTCATCGCTTGCTTGCAAAACGAATTGTCGTTAGCCTCCGATGCAGACCTATTTGGGAATTTCAATATAAAATAAGATCTTACAGTTTAGACAGAGTTGCAAATATCAAGACTGAGATTCGTCATCGTTTACTGGCAAAACGAATAATTGTCGTTGCCCTCCAACGCATCCCTTCAAGTGAATTTTAATGTAACGTAATACATCTGATCTTACAGTTGAGACAACGTTGCAAATATCTACGTTAGAGTGTGCCAAACAATATCAGAGGTTCGTGGGAAACCCTACGAAAAAATGCGAAATGAGCCTTGAAGCTCAAATTTTCAATTTTCGTTCGTTTTAATCGTTTTCGTTCAGCGATTTTACAAGTTGGAAAATTTCACTTTTTTTTTCAACGCACGTATATCCTGCAGGAGTAATTATTGGCATAGATGAAATGGGTTGATTTATAGGGAATCTCAATTTCAAATAACCAACGTAGCTAAGAATATAATGACAAAACCGAACGTTACGGATTGTAAAAAATCCATCTCTAGTGCTTTGGTTCAGTCTCATTTGTCTGATCTTCGCATGTTAGAGTCGATGCACGTTTTAAAAACCGTCCATCAATAAATGAATATGACTCTGTGGTGGAACTGTTTACTGTTTGCTTTATAACTGTCTTTTTAATGCCAATGTTTCATTTCCGGTTTATTCATAGGAAGTAGTTGGTCTTTCCATTTTCTACACCTTAATTTATTATTTTTCAGATCACTGAAGATGAATTTTGGATAATTGGAAACGGCTTGTCACTTCTTAAGGCATAAGAGATCAAAACAGATCATGAATTAAAATCGAAGATTGATGCAGCATACTCAATCTTGAGTCTTTTCAGACCCATTATCGGACTGCCAATCATTGACAAACACAGGAGCGATGCGTTTGTCGCATGAGAAATGTTCTGCTTTGAACATACACAGCACGAAAATAACGAATTGCTGGCGTCTCTGTGACCTGTAAGAGACCAGAATCTATTTGTTTATTATTAATGACCCTGGTCACCGTTAACCTATCCACGATTAATAATAGACTAATATGTTTTTAGTAATCTTTCAATTTTGCGTGTTTTCACTGTTAGAGCAATGAAAGTTTCTGAATAAATTTAAATTTGAGCCGTCACTACAATTTTAAGCAGCTGAATTTTGATGTTAAAAGGCAGTGTCGCGAAAATTGTAGATCAAAATAATAAAATTTGAACAGTACGCAAGATCTAATCCTGTCCTGCCTTGTAAACACGCCATTAGTCGAGCTAGGGCAAGCGATAATGAAAACGCATCAATTGACCACCCACACCGTATTTTGGCGCCTGTCTTCAGGACGAGGTTTGGCTATTTCGAGCTCCCCGGTGGAAAGTCATCGTTTGAGTTGTACTGCACAGTTAGTACATTGTTTAAAAATATTCGACTCGGCGACCCGCATCAGGAACATGATCTTCAGGAGGTCTCTTCTTTAAAATAGCTGCCACAAAGACGCAGTTCGGCGAAGCTATTAAAAAGTCGTTCAGCGTCAGGTGTGAGATAAGACTATCTTTGTCTTCCTGCCATAATGACAGGGAAACCTGGTTGTCGCTGTCTACACTCTTGGACTCGAATTACGTTCTTCATGAGGCCTCGGTATCGATCTGAAGTGCGTGCAACACGTGATCACGTGTACCTCAGCCTACCGTAGAAAAAGAAAAGAAAGAAATAAAAACCGTTCATTTCCGAAAAGTTGATATATCATGAAATGAAGTGCAACACATTGGATTTTAAAAATTTCTTCATGTAAAAATCCTTAACTGATTGACAAACCATACGAGGTCTACTAATAAACTCAGATGGAACTAAAAGACAGTTATGACGCTGATGAACTTTGCTTAGGCTTTGTTGCAATTGACGTATCATTTTCTCATTCGCTCATGAGATAATGGAAGGGTATAGCGTTTATTTACAAGTTGAACAATTCGTGTTCGCCTACGGTGAAACGCTTCTAGATGTCGTAGTTGCTAGCCGTCTGCTTGCACTAACAGGCTCTAACGCAGCAGATAGGGCAGGTATGCGGATAATGTTGAGCACCACCTGAGCGGTAAACAACCCCAGCCTTTTATCGCTCCACACTTGACCAGAAAGTCAGAACGCACAAAACGATATTGAAGCTGCGGAGTCCTTTTCGGTATACATATGACGCCTAGTCGAAAAGGTTGCCAGCGAAAATGAACCTAAGTTTTGGAAGGGAAGCTGCTCTTCAATGTTTCTTCGCAAAGGGTTTGTCCTACTATCCGAAATAATCTGAAAGAAGAGGCACGGTGTTATGTGTCCTGACCCGAGCAAGCGTCATTCAGAATGATGATAGCTTTCATAACTTTTGGTTCAAAATTGAGAAGCACAGACTTTCTACTTATTTAGAATTAGCTTAAATGTCAAATAAATAAAAAAAGAGTTGATGTAGAGATCAAAGAAGCTCGCGATAAAATTTGCGAACGATACCGCACGCTTCATCTTCAATGATATGCAAATTTTGATTATATTCACAAAGCATGAACCAATTACTGAAATGAATTATGATTAAATTTTAGCCTGGTAATTTCCGATCTCGCAATGAGCACTCGGAAGAATTTTAAGTTTTTCGAAAAATTCTCAACATGATGGGCATATCATTGGGAATGGAAATTGGTTCATAGAAACAGGAACATAACTTGCGTGGAGTATAAAGTTCGC
>JACJUY010002589.1:864-29398 GCA_014220935.1 Platorchestia sp. MABIK | reverse complement strand
CTCAAAATAGCGTTTTTGCCTAGTTTCGTTATCTGGCAATCTCCGTCTGATCACCAAGTGATGGCGTGCGTGTTGTTATCTGGCCTGTCCCAGCCGGTGTTTCGTTTGTGGGTCAACCTTGCGATGAGCTTACGTCGTCCGCTCTTTCTCTTCGAGAAATCCCTCCAGTCAAGATTATGCTTATTCGAAGCGTATATTATTTAAAACAATAAAACTCAGCCATTTTTCTCTTAACCTCTTAGATATGATATAAGCGTATATTATTTAAAACTTAGCCAGCTTTATCTTAACCTCTTAGAGATGATATAAGCGTATATTATCTAAAACTTAGCCATTTTTATCTTAACCTCTTAGATATGATATAAGCGTATATTATTTAAAACTTAGCCAGTTTTATCTTAACCTCTTAGATATGATATAAGCGTATATTATTTAAAACTTAGCCATCTTTCTCTTAACCTCGTAGATATACTCCAAATAAACGCGTCTGAGTTTAACACAGGTCTTAAAAGCATCGATCGTTCGATGTTTAAACATAATTAAGGAATGTTTTTTTCAATAGTGATTAAAGGCTTATGCGTACTATTTTCTACCTCAAAATACCCTATGTTTTCAAAGAGTGATCAAGTTTTACAAAATCAGTTTAAGAAAACATGATCAATTTAATCATATATTTAAATTCCATTTCCATGTCACAGAACTCAAAAATCTTGTACTCTACGTTTACATCGGACCCTTATACTTGAAGAAGCTTAAGCGCAATTTTCATTTGGAAGCAATAGGAATAAATTTGAAGAAGTGTCTACTAACACTGATCCCTGCCGTGGCTTTGCAACTTAGTCAAGCGAATTTTTTATATTCTCGAACAGGAAATTCAAACACTGAGTTATACAGTGTGTGCATTTTTCCAAGGAACGCAAATAATAAGCGAACTTTGTCAACTGCGCTTGCAAATGGAACGTAGGAAAAAAGCTTAACAGATTCCTAAGCAGCGAACTGTGAAGGAACTCCAACTCGCACTCTCGTGGTGCCACTTAATTCAGCTCTAGCTGCGCTGTAGCTGCACTAAGTTTCGATGCGATGGTCGTCTCAGTGAGCGGAAGAAGAGATAAAACCTTGCCTACACAAATGAATTGATAAGTAAACAGGCATATCCTTCAGTGTTATTAAGCAGGCATATCCTTCAGTATTGTTCAGCAGGCACATCCTTCAGTGTTGTTTAGCAGGCATATCCTTCGGTGTTGTTTTGATCCCTTGTAAATATTCTTGGGGCCAGGGACTCCCGAGAAGACAACTCGTTTAAGTATCAGCTCGCACCTTCGTCGTGACGTTGAGACCCGATGTACAGAATTGTGGCTTCTCCCATTAGGTCAGGAGGGGAAGGGGACTCCCTAGTTTGCTTCCGCCACAACAATTGACCTCTAACGATAAATAAAATGAATAAAATATGCATATGGATACGCACTCTAGTCATTTCCTATTCCTAGATCTGATTTGATAAAATGATCATATACTGAATGTTAAACGATATGAAATAGGAACAATTTATCGGAATATAGAATGTAGATTGTCTCATTATCGAATGTAACGACTCAGGAGTGCACCAACCGAGGCTGAATAGAATGGTTACCTAAGGTGCTGTGACGCGAGAAACGCCCTAAACAATTCAAAGCATCTTAACGACCACCAAATTCACTCAAAAATGTAAATCAATGTTCTCTCACCCTAAGACTACTCGCTACAACAATTAAGGTCTTATTGGCTCTAGTGGAATTGCCCTCGTAATTCTCAGCGCATTGAAAATAAGAGAACTATTGTCATTCTTTGCTTCACACGACAAGACGCAACTTTGTTGCGAAAGCAGAAGCAATGAAATCGACTTCGCAAACCGGTTGTAACTCGTCTCTCGCTGATCTGTGTCTAGAGAGCTCTGGTACATATACGTATATATATCCCTTCGCTCCTAGATAGTTCACATCCTCCATAGATTTTTACATGAAAACCAATTTTTAGGGAATGATTACAAAGATCTTTATTGCGAAGGATCTACCTTGTTTTTCCGGGTAAGTTTACACTTATTGAAACCGGCGGAAAGCGTAGAACCTTGATGAAGTTATTCTGAATTTTGAATCTGAATTTTGTGCACGGTATTGGGTTATGAAAAATGTGTAGAAGAGTGGTTGTTGACCATATCTTTGTTAAAACTCAAAAAAGATTACCCCTATCGAGGTTTCGCGGTGAATTAATATGATAAAAGCATTTTAACCATTCCCATCTCTCTCCTTCTCAAGAACCTACACGTACAGTGTGTAATGGAGGGAAAGGAAACGTAAAGAGGGTTACCACCAAAATTTTAAACAGAAAGCTTAAATGTGAATTCTCGCATGAAGATATGTAACGTTAATACGAATTCGGGCATTTGTTTGTCCGATTCTCTGAATAAGTAGCGCTTTCACTGTACATAAATGAGAGATGCGATAGAGACCAAAGCACCATGCAGTTTAATATCGATTGTTTTCAGCCCATTTTGTGATTCACTTCTTGCAGAAGCATTGCGTCTTTGGTATGTTCCAGTATACGTTAAGGTCAGTATTCTAAATCCTGAAAAGCTGAACATTCTGCGCTTCAGTTAGTTGACATCCTACCTACATGAAAGCGTTTCCTTCAAAAATACTATCGGCTATGCGTTCCTAAATCTCATCTTCAAAACCTACTGCTAAACCGTTTATCGTTTATGTGCAAAACCGTTCATCGTAACACCACAAATGTTCCAGGTTTCATCGTGACACCACAGGTTAATCCAGGTTTTATCGTGAAAGTTTATCGGGACACCGCAAGTGTTCCAGGTTTTATCGTGGCACCACAGTTTTTTTCCAGGTTTTTTCGTACAGTTTATCGTGACTCCACAAATTTTCCAGGTTTAATCGTTACACCACAGGTTTTAACCAGGTTTTATCGTGACAGTTTATCGTGATACCACACATGTTCCAGGATTTATCGTAACACTACAGATTTTATCCAGGTTGGATCGTGACAGTTTATTGTGACGTCATTCGTGTTCCAGGTTTTATCGTGACCCTACAGGTTCTATCGTGACACCACACATGTTCCAGATTTAATCGTGACAGTTCATCGTAACAACATATTTTTGTTCCAAGTTTTCGCTGCAACATTCCTGTGGATTTTTAGCTCATTGAATCTCCCAGCAATTTTTTTTCAAATAATGATACACAAAAAAATTCACGATGGAAAATACACGAGCAAATAGAATTCCAATAGCCCTGGTGCAGAAACATGGCCGTTCGTAACAATCTTTAAATCGGTCTCTGGTCGCTAACGGCGGTAGCATGTGACTCCCTGTGGAACAATTTTCTTTCTTCCTCAACGTGTTCCGAACGACAAAATAAACATATGAACTTCATTTCCGAAACCGTATGTGCTCTCCTGCAATGAGCTGTGCATGGAGCAAATGTTCAAAAACTTATTTGCTTACCTGCAATGAGAAATGTATATAATGTTGTATATAGGACAAATGGCTCTCAGTGCGGAAGTTAAATCTAGTAGATAACTTTGAATCAGATACACCTACTAACGCTTTTCCAATGTCAAAATTTTTAAATATCAACTCATTAACAATCACCCGCATTTCTTTATACTCTCATATGCATGTACGTATATCAGAAGAATTGTTACTAAATTACAAAGTCAGTTTTGTTCTTTTGTAATTTACTTGTGAAATTTTTAAAGGCACTTACACATCAGTCACAATAATTTTCTTGTCCAGTAGCTTCCGGCGACTAACTCAAGGGTTAACATTCGTGCTCATGGACGACGGCGTGCACACAAGAATAAAAATGTTGCCAAGCAAAATAAAATCATTTTAAATAACTGAGAAAACATACTGTCAACGTATATGAGTATTCAGACTAATTTGATTTACATGAGTCAATGTATTATGACTTTCTTTCACTTATGAATGAGTAAAACAGGATTTCAACTTCACAGAAAACACATTGTGAGTAAATGTGCAAACACTTTTGATGCTTAATAGCCAATTGGTGTTAATCCTAGCCATTAGCAACAAGATAGAAAGCCTTTCATACTTTCCCAGAACGCGGTTATACTCAATTCCTCCTTTCACACATTGGAAATAAGTATTATTTGTTTAACCTACTTACCAGCGATTGAACCCATGCACATAAGCTGATTAGATGATATTCTATCGACGAGTATCACAATCATTTAGATAACTTATCACCGATCACTGTTTCTGTTGCTTGACGTTATAGTTTCTTCTTCTAGATGCGTGCAGCGGCAAACATTTTCTAAAAATAAACGTTATCCTACCTATATTGTGGAACACTAGTTTCATCATGACGCTCTTATTTCATTTTTACTCTTAGGTGCCTTAGAACAATGCCGAAGAACTGTACTTCACAACACACTTACCGGGATTTCATTCGCTGAAAAATAGTTAGTGAATTAGTGGAAAATACAAAATTTGAAATTTGTTCAACTGCCTGGAGTGAGCCACCAGCAAAAAATTTTTTTCGGAGTACTCAGACATATTGTAAATAAAAAATCCGTCTTCAGATAATAATCATCTATATTAAATCATACTCAAGAAGAACAGTGCTTATGTAAATCATTCGTCCGTAATTTGCGTAAAGCTCAATTATTACCACCACGGGGGATAAAAGAATTAATTAATTCGCCAGTTTAAACGCGTAAATGAATTAAATTTCGAGAGACTTTTTTTATCATTAACTCTGTACTAGCATTAGCCTAATTTAGTTCAATTATTGGAATAGCTTTATTGTTTATCTTGGCCTTATCTCCCATGGTACGTAACATAAACAACAGAAACTATTTATTTCCACTACCAAAACATGAGTGGAATCATTACTTGGAACTCAAGCTATGGATAGGTTGAGATGTAACTGGTGGGCCCAACTAAGCTCAGTGACCACTAATGTAAATCACTCAGCCTAAACCACTCACTTAAATATATATAGAAGTAAGTACCTTTTTGTTAATCGCTAAATTCATCAATATCTAGAAAATAATTGACATCCAAGACTCTTTCTAAATGCTCAGTAAGAATTTTTCTCAAGGGTGATAGAAGGCATCGAGTTCCAAGCCTTAATTCCAACGATTTGGAAACTGTAGTGAGATCGTTTTGTATAGTAAGGGATCATTAAAAATTACATTACTGTAGCTTCTGGTAAAAAGATCCAGATGACCTGTTTGAGAAAATACTGATAGCTCAAAGTCTTTATCGTTCACTACATTAAAAATTTAATGCATGAAATTATACAACGACTATACCGATAAAAATCTGAATACACAAGTATTTCTACGTATTTCAATGAATCATTTGTATGTGCATTGTATTCAAATTTCTAACTGCTTTAATGGTTCTTTCATGAAATGCCAAACGTTCTTTATACTTTTTTCATAGTTGTATGCAGTGCTTCTATTCCAAATTATGTCAATGGATGGGCTAATGTTCTTTACAGTATTTTAAATACTTTTTCATTATCTACATTTTTTACTCTATCGAGAATGTAAATTTATTTAGACGTTTTACTATTAACATTTGAGATCAGCTTTTTGGAAATCAGATTAAAATTGATTCTAAGAAATTTGATCTAATTAATTCCCTCAGTCTGACCACTACCGATTTCAATGAGTGAAAGAAATGCATTTCTCTAACTGGAAAATAGGAATTAGTTTCATTGACATAAATGGAGATTTCATCAAATTAAACCCGTTTCAAAGTCTTATCTGGCTCGCCATTTATTCTGTTCACATTGTATTCTAGTTTCCTCAAGGAATGGTTGAAGAGAGGGTACTATCATCAGCAGAGATTTGAATTTAGAGAAAAAAGTACGTTTAAACAATATCGTTGATGATCGTTAGAAACAAAAGAGGTCTCAATTAAACCGACCCTACCCTTATCAAAAAGCTCCGAGTGGGAGTTAAAAATTACATCAAATTCTCCACCATTTCTCCGGTTAGATTTAAACCATTTACGAGTAACTCCTCTATTGCCGTAGCATTAAAGTTTGAATTTGAATATGGAGATATCAACACCATAGAAGCTTGCAAAAGTCAAGAAGCACCGAGAAAACAATGTTCCCTGGGTCAACATTGGAATAAAATATCGCACATGATTCAGAACGACTTGCGCTGATGATTTAATTGATGGGTAGATCAGTTCCACAGTAAACTATGACTACATAGAACTATTGTAACTATACAAACTAATATTTTCTAGCGTCACTTGAATTCACTGTGTTATTGAGACCAACTGAATCTCTAACAACAGCGCATTCCTAAGTGAGAACGGAACTGTGATAGACGACGACTTCTTTCGCCCTCACACATCAGTTCCGAGTCTTCGACTTCATTTGATTTCCGCATAGTGAACAGGATTGAAGGAGAAGCGATTATTTTCTTCGTTAGCAGCGCCGCCCCGACTGAGGTGACTAAGAACTGCAGCCGAGGCGAAAGCAGCTTTCTATCGCTTTCCGTGCATTCTTCACCAGACATAGGAGCATCTCTGGTCCTTGTCTCGTGCGTATGAGGAGCAGCATGTAAGCGCAGAATAGAAAGTGACGTAGGTGCACACCATCCTTGACCATCAGGAGGCCTCTATGCAGGGAGATGCCAATCGCTGGCATGAACTTTAGAACTGCATTGTGCACTTTGCCCGTTGCCATGCTCCTCTGCGTGATGCAACTACTGTTTCTTTTACCACCACCACTGCTGCCTTTGCTCGTGCTGCACTTGCAGCAAGTGCAGCACGTGCAGCACTTGTGCGGCTTCTGCCGCACTTGAGTTTCTGCTGCTATTTTAAGATAAAGATTCGCATCTTTCCTCAGACATGCAAGAAGTAGTCAGCTTGCTTAAGGATGTCGAAACCTGTTCTCCTCTCACGCATCGTCGCGTCCCGAGTGGGGGCAACGCGCAGGCGTAGCTGCTTAGCTCTTTGATTCCCACGTGACCACCGGTGATCACTGAGGGGATTTTCATAATGCTGCTGACCGACCAGCAGTCACAAATTCAATTTACATGAATACTTTATGAAAACTACGGGAAGGCGCGATCCAGTTGATGTTTGCTATTTTGCAACATTGCTCCCTACAATTGACGTTAAATTTGAATTGAATATTAAACTTCGATTATACCTGTTGCAGTCAAAGTGTGTGTTATGGGCTGTATTCTCATTATATTCATAATAAGTCGTTGTATTCATTATAAGTCGTTGCACCAGTACAGCAGACAACGAACGTTCTTTCGTCTTGGCTACACCGCGTATTCTGGTCGAATATCCAAGTTTTGGCTTGTTCTCAGTGAAAACAACTTGTAAGGTTTGCCAGGGCAACAGAAGAACTTTCGTTGCAGGCTGCATCGACTCAAATTGAGTGGAAGCCCTCTAGCATGGTGTGGATACAAGTCAGCGAGCTGCACGTACGCTGTATATGTTGATGTGACATAAATATTCCACCGCCTTATGGGGGACAAGGCTCTGTGAGTATTTTTACTCTACGCGGAAAAAGGACGCAATCATCTGCGTACTAACACAATAATACTCTTGCGTCAGTTGCCAAACATTATTGAAAGTTAAAAACAACACAATTGAGGCGAGATCTTCATTCACCAAGCGGCACGCACGAACAACATGTGGATAAAAGTTTTGTTTATGTCCGTACAGCGCGGTTGCAGAGCTATGGAGGGCGCAGGCCAACTTCATTGAGTCAAGTTGAGAGACGAAGATAGTCCAAGGACGAACACCGGCAATTGTTCTAGGAGGTTCAACGTAGTGATGAATCTGTGGTAGTGAAGTTGGGATAATTGTGAGCGTTTTTTCACGTTTTCAAATCCTATAAGCAATTTATTCTTTGTATTTTTACGATTTAGTACCAAAATAATAAAAGCAGGGTAAATTTCGCCGAAGCCAAATGTCTGTGAGCTCATCTGAAGTCTATGTCTCACTGTTGGCCCAAATCGAAAGTTTTGTGTATGGTTGGTCCAAAGTACACAGCTGTACTTAGCGATGGGCATCTTTGTGCTCATTTGACGTGGACGCGAAACCTCCTGATGAGAATGTGAGTGTGTCTTATCAGGAAAAACATCAAGTAGTGTCTTCGAACAACTTTTTGTAGAAAATGTCCTTGGTGAGATGTGTGTGTTTGAATAATTATGATCCTGAATGCAAAAGAAGATGATATTCATTCCTTCGTCACGAAAAGGCTCTCGCGCAAAAGTAATTTCAAGAAAATTATGCGCCCGTGAAAAAATGATAATAATTGAGAATAAAAAAAATAACACAATTTTCATAGATCAAATAAGACAGAAGTCTTGGACTCAATGAGTTGAATTGACTATGAATTTATCATACTTATTTAGCAACAAATAGGCCAGTAATGAATGTACGGGGAGAATCAACGTAGGTTCTGCTGCATGGAACCGCGATCGGAATGTATCAGTAGCGAACGATATTTTGATTCAGTGATGGGATCATTTGAAACGTCAATTTCAAGAAGCCAACGTCAGTTTGGCCCATGCACAAGTTAGTTGCCTTTTAATGGCAGTGCCGCCCGGTGTTTCTCCCCGTTGGGAAAAGGGAGAACTCAGCCACAATTCCCCACTCTACCCAGGTGTTGGAAATGGGTACCGGGGGTAACCGGCATTGCGTCCTGGTATTAGTTATAAGGCATTTGAAAAACCAATGTACAAGGTGATATGTATCAGGCTTAATTGGAATAAAACGTGCTTACTTTATTTCTCCAATTTGATACCTCGACTCGACCGATTGCCTTTAGTAACGTCTCCAGACGCAAGCACGTCGGCGCGCCTCCTCACACGCCCCTCGCTATAATAGCGTGGCCTACAAACTTGCTGACGTATGCTCTAGGTCTTATGTATTCTATTTGTTTTTACTAATTTACGCGTTGAAAACAATTTTCGTTGTTGCTACGGTTGTAAATAGCAGAATTTTAAAACCGACGTCATTGCTCGAATGCTCTTTTATCCGTTCTAATAACTGGGAAAAACGTAATTGAACGATTGTATTTTGTAAATAAAATGTACTTTAAAATAAAGGTTGTGAAATGCTATTCATTTATGCCGGTGCGTAAATGAGCAATTTACCTAGTGGTAAACAAGTGTACTATATTACGTACTCAACGTGTTATGTGATATAAAACCTCATTTGCGATTTATTGTCGCTAGGCAAATATTTAATGACCTTCGAAATGTGAAGGAAACTTTAAGATCTGTAAAGAGTTACTGGCAGAACAGCGGGCACTTGAGGGTTAAGCTAACACAAACGGGTTGTGGATGCCGTGGGTGTCGTTCAAATGATGCAAACTATGTAATGTGTAAACAATGTAAAATCGCATAACTCAATGCCTAAAATAGCAAAGTTATCAATTTCCTATAACACAACTTAATGCATGAAATAGCAAAGTTATTAATCCCAATTCTAAAATTAAACATACAGGTGAAATTTTTAACTATAACAAGAAAGACGCTATTCCATGTTTAACCGTCGATTTAATCTGCAGACGAGTTAGTGAAGCGGGATCGTAAAGAAGATACTGCCCATCGCGTGTTGGCGCCCCAGTGACGTCACGAGACCGTCCCACGCAGGCGCAGCTCGACCGGCTCCGACCGGTTTTTTGGAGCAACATTTAACGGGTCAGTTTTTACACGTGAACAGCCACAGAACCCATACAATTCTGTAATTTTTATCCTGATGTTTTCGTCGAGGTACAAGACTGGCAACTCAATATCCCAAGTAAACTGTCGTTTTACCAATAAATATTACTTACCTACGAGTGTTATGGTCATCCGTAGATGCTAACGGCAAGATATCAGCTTCTGATCACATGACTAGATCCCAAAACCGGCTCAACCTTCAACCACTTTCCGAAAATCTTTGTGTTTTTGCACCTCAGCCATAAAATCTTTGAACAAAGTATGTACGGACTTCAGACTGTCTGAGGCAGTGTGCGCAGAGCTGATATGGTGAGGTAATGAGTTATTATAGAGCGTAAACTGTGGGCCACGGAACTTTCAACTGTAGTACTTCTACATCTTTGTGTGTCCAAAATCTTACACATCATATTCCATTCGAAAGGGTAGCCCACGTTCCATTTCGTACTCGCAATAATTTAGACCTATACTAAAAATTCAATACCTCTCCTAAAGGTTGCCTTATCAATTTTACCTGTTCCACGCTCTGTCTAGTTGTATTTATAATAATAGTCACTTAAATTCATAAATTTCATCACTTACGCAATCGCCGGCACTGCGTCGAGAACTCTGACAATATTTATAACTTTACTTTCAGATCACCGGCTCAATTTTCATGCTCGTTCACGGGTATAAGCTGTTCAGTTATTCTGTTCGCTTTCAGCCCTTAGAAATTCCTGAGTAGCGTACGACACAAATCTTGGCATTGAATTTTAGATCGTCTTCTGTCTGGGGCATCTAAGAACGGAGCAGCGGTCCTAAGCCAGTTATTGGGCCGTAGTAATTCTCTTTAAGTTTTAAACGAAGAATTGGATGGTAATAATAACAACAATAAAAACTTTAGAGGTAAAAACAACAGTGATAGTTTTGGTCTCTTTACTAAACGAGAGAATACCTCGCACACTTTGATGACATTCTGAACGTGCGGAGTAATAGTTCTAGGTGCACCAATTTTATCACTTGTGTATTCCAATCTGCATGTGAGCTTACAAATAGTGCATGTTGATGGCGCCAGTGAACAACTTGACCAATGATTTTGACACGATTACTCCCTTCAGAACCCTGGTGCTGAACAATGAAGCTAATATAAAAATGTTCTTCAGTAAACGCTCCTCAAAAATAAGACACGTCTGTAAGCCGGTTTCAGAACCTGACTTATATATACTCAATGGATACGCGACTAGACTCTAATATATGTGCACACATGCGAGGCTTTAAAAATTATCTATATGTACAGTATATGTACATGATATATTCCTGTTTAGCTGCTGATGGAAAAGATGCAGACGGTTCAGCTACTGAACATATTGCTTAACGATGGACAAATAACACAATCGATGTTCATACACCTATGCCTACACTGGATATACTAATTACAATTGCATTTACTTCTACTCAGACATTGAAAATTTCAGAGGTTATTACAACTGAATGATCCTGCATGGGGACTATGCATTCTTTATTCCCTTGTGCTGCTCTTGCGAAAACTCCACGCTCTCACTATCAGATTGATAACAGTTAAAATTTTCGAATGAAACGACAATTGCAGAAAATATAAATCTTGGCTCCCTTTTTTCAGAGGTGCTATTTCTAAATTGCGTTACTGTCAATGGAAGCATTCTGGAATGTAACAATCTTTGTGTTGGGATCTTAGCAGCCAGAATGTGACGGTGTACTCGTATGTTAGCACCTTAGTAGTGTCAACGTCAGCGACCTGTTACTCCACTGCACGTGCAATAATTGAATAAATAATTACATTTTTAGGTGATAAACAAGTTGATTTTTTTAAGGAGGAGAAACGATGCCATATTTCAAAACGGTTTTACCGATATTTCTAAAGAAATACTTGAAATTGTTCTTCCAATTGCCCTTGGTAAGTGTGCCGAGTTTGTAACACTAGTTTCAAACGTACGTTGACGTAATTACTGCGCTCCTTTGAAGTGATGCCAAAGCTGAGGAGATGTACATCGAGGCCAGCCTAGTGCGTGAGGGTCTGTAGTGTAAACAGTGAGGGTGGCGCGCAGACCATGGCCAACGATTGCAAAAATAACTTCTCTTGTCTCCAATTAATGGTAAAGAGTTTGTGACTTCTCTCAAAGTAAAGATCGGATGCAGTATTATGTTTGCTAAGTGTGAATGTATTTTGGATTCAGGGAGTGATAGGAGAGCCGTGTAGTGAACATAGCCAAAGATTTCGAAAATAACGCCGCGTGTTCTCTGATTTTCAATTAATAGTTTAGAGTTTGATACTCCACTCGAAGTAAAGATCAGACGATATGTTGATGATTTTTAAAGTTTGTTATATAAGCTCATGTTCGCTTAATGTGAATGTTTTGGATTCAGGGAGTTATAGGAGCTTTGATGTGATCTCGGCTGGTTGCCCAAACTGACATGTGCGATGAGCAGAACATATGTGAAAATAGATCTTGAGCATAGGAAAGAATGCTTTATTCCAATCAATCAAGCCTGATACATACCTTGTGCATTAGTTTTCCAAAGGTCTTAAAACTAACACCAGGACGCCATGAAGGTCACCCCCGGACAAGCCGGTACCCATTTCCGACACCTGGGTAGAGTGGGGAATTGCGCCTGAGTTCTCCCCTTTCCCAACGGAGAGAAATCACCGCGTATCGCCGGGATTCGAACAGCCGACACCTTCCAGTGAAGGGCGCGTTTTTAACCACTCGGCACCGGTGACCACGTACGCGCAGTCAAAAAATATCAGCTCTTGTGAGCAACCTTCAAAATTTTCTAATTCAAAAACAGCGTTTGGAATGCTCATCAAACACTCGAGTCCAAGAACTGAAGTTCAAGGAATTTGTTCTGGGACGATAGCAGCGAGACTGGATCCCTCAGCAGATCTGGTGGCTGGGCAGGTGGGCACCTACCTGGTCGACCCTACATGGATCACCCATGACCTATTAAAGCTGCCAGACGAGTTAATTTTGTGAGCTTTATCAGACAATGCGTAAAGCATTGTTCTAGCTAAAAACAAGACACACGGTAACTGCTAACTTGAAGGGAGGATAAGTATCTTTCGCCCTCGAACTTTACGGAGTGAGACTTTAAAGAGGAAAACATGGGGGTTAAATTGAAAAAGATGTTCAAACTATGTTGCATAACGGTAATCGACGCGTGAAAGAATAAAAATTTGCCCAGTTATTCACAGTTTTCCATAACTTGAATCTTTAACAACCAAGCTTGATTCGTACAAGTCGAGGTTCCCATGAGATGTGGAATTACTCGCAGATCGGCTGTACTTTTTCGTAAGCTCTTCCGTTAAGAGCAGCATACTCTGGCCGTCCCTGGGGCCGACCGTCCTTCTGTTTTTGCAAACCTTGACGGGACCTGGGCTTCCTTGCTAAGACCACAGCTACGCCAGCTTGCCTTAATATGATTCAGGCAATAGCAATTTTCTGCACTTGTACTTTTTGCTGGTTTAGGATTCCGTCGCGGGACTCGTGTATTTGGAAAAGGAAGGTAAAATTATTAAAAACAAGAAAAAATTTGAAAAGTAGTCGGTGACAATGAGAACTATTGCAGACCTCTGGCTCGGGGCGAAAATATTCAGTTGATATTAAATGGGCTTACAGTTCGTGATGCACCATCGGCACAACTACGAGCTCCCATGTGACCGATCATGACCGCACGGATTTTTTGCCAATTAGTAATCACTGAGGATATTTTGTTTCGGTCGTATTGAATTCGTTGAATACTGCTCACTGGCCAATAATAAGTGAGTAGTGATAGAAAAAATTTTGCCAAATTGATTGAGATGTTCAAGTGAACAACGATTTCTAACTGCTCAAATGACACCAGGTGTTAGATTTCCGATACAAAGTATGTTAACAGCAAGTTATTTGCGAACACTATGAACTTTATGTGTAACACAAATAATGTGAGTTATTTTGTGCTTTCAAAGCAAATGAGAATTGTAATTTTCTGAAATAAGACTGATCATCCAGCCTCACGATAACGATCGCAAACACCATTACACTCCATGGGTGCTACTGGAGATGATCTGAGAACAGCCACTTCATCATTTGTTCGGAAAACGCCAATTCTGGCACCAATGCCGAAGTAAACTTGATTGGTGTTCATTGACAGCATATGGGAGCTACTTTTTCTTTGACCTGTTCTCATGCTCAATACATGTTTACTATACCTTGTATACATCACTAGAAGCTTGCTATTGTTTTATTTCTGCTTTTCTTTTTACGCTGAAATGCTCGTATTACTTGATCATTAGGAATTAGAGACCACTTACTAGTGTTAACATCAGTCTACTGACGACTTTCATTGTTTGATTCACCAGACGATTTGACAGTAATGCACCCGGTTTAACTTTTTCACTTGAACATCTCTGATGAAAGCCGTCCAAAATATAGCTCCTCGCCGGGTAATAAAATTATAGATGCAACGGGGAAAAAATTAAACTTCGTGTAAGTATTCGATTCGCAACTCTACTTGGGTCAAAAAATATTGATAAGTGCTCGTTCGTATTTTGTCTGCAGGAATTGATTACACGGAATATAGGTTTCAAAATATTCGCTATCTTACGATAAAATATCAATATTTACAATATCACATTGTACTTGCTAAGAACAAAACCTTAAAAGCAACACAAAATATAAGAATTGCACCTATCCCCACAAGGGACAATAATTTGCTTGGTCTCTTGCATGGTCATACCTCAAAACTTCCGCTCTCACTCTATAGGTCACCGACCCTTTCTTCACTCACTTTACTTGTCACAAAATAAGGGCGCTTGCTTAACTCAGATCTTTTAGTCGGCTGTTTCAGAGAAACCATTAGGTGTTCCGACGATGTCTTTTTGTTCAACACGCACTGACGTGCTAACGCTACAACCATACTGACCAAATTTTCTTCGCAACAAATATTATTCTACGTAAATTCGAGCAAGAGTCTTACTGATAGTTACGAGTACACTTGAGTATGCCCTATCGTAAAAACTATACTTGGAAATCATGAAGAAGCCGAGTCGTTTTCGTCGTATTCTCGTATCAGATTAGGAGGGTGATAGAAAAGGGAAGACTCGTTTCAGAGAAGAATTCTGAGCGTTTCCTCATCATGCTCTGAAGCAGAGGTTCCCAGGTTGGGGTGCTCGCACCCCCTCGGGGTGCGAAACAAAATTCCCAGTGGGTTTGCGAAAAGTCCAGGTAAATGATAGAATATTGGCTGTATATTGGTCTTTTTATTTTAGGGGGTGCGAGAAAAGTCCAGGTAAATAATAGGATGTTGGCCATTTGTTGATATTTTTATTTCAGAGGGTGCGAGCTTCAAATGGAATTTATTTAGGGGTGCGATGGCGAACAAAAGGTTGACAACCTCTGTCCTAGAGATCCCCAACCACGACTACGCAAAGTTAGACAGGTGTACTACGCAAAGGTAGACAGGTGTACTCCGCAAAGTTAGACAGGTGTACTACGCAAAGGTATACAGGTGTGCAGACTCGCCGTATTCGAGTCAAATCTCGAGTCAAAAGTTCACTTGCTTCGTTACAGTGAAGGTGTAATAAGAAAAACTCTCTGTAATTATGGAAACTAACGAGACTGCGCCCTGATTGAGGAACGTTATTTGGGAGACACTGAGCGAGAATGAATGTTTTGGAAAGAGGTGATGAGTTATGCCTTCTCCAGGAGATGAGTTAATCATAAAATGAAGTTTGTAGTATTATTCGACTTTTTCTCAGCATTTGAATAAGGTTAAACAGAGCTGTCTATGGAAGACGTTTCAGGTTATTGGACACGAAATTAAACAGCTTCTCCACAGGAGCGCTCACCCGCATTAAACGCAAACCGAAATTTTCCTTTTGCGTGCTCAAATGGCATAACTTGATTTTTCTGGCCATATATGCAAATTTCGTTGGACACTTAGAAACACATAAGATTTTTTATCGGTTATCTTGATCGAATATTGAGCTACTTTCAGCGACAATTTATCTCAGATAAGAAAAAAGTAAATATCAAACAAATGCGATTGCAGTTCGAAAACGCACGGATGGATTCCTTCACTAAAGAGAGAATTAAATAGATCTTCACAGCACGCTGAGATTAGCAGTGAATTCACCTGCTTTGCTCTACGTAGGAAAGTTTATGTGCTCTTTGCACTCCTGAATAACACCGAGCCCACGGAATACTGTAAGCCTTGGATAAATCTTAACTTTGATTGAATTGAAAACAAAATGGATAGATTGCGTTCTCTTCTAAACATTCATGCTACTTAATGTCAAGCTGAACTCAAACAGATCACTTTCATGTTCCTGCTTCTCTGGCATTGAGCCACGACGTAAGTTCAAAAAGACACTTAAACGTAATCTGATACGGCAAAGTACTTGATTTAATAAACGTTTTAAACAACCCATCCAGACTGATGCTAACAACAGCGAGATGGATGAGGTGAGTTGAATCTACTTGGTTTAATTAGTTTTTGAATGTACTTTAGATAAAACGACTCTCTTTTTGCGTTAAATTCAGTTTACACTTGAAGCTTTTTTTTCTCGAAGAAGTACAATGCGTATGGTATCTCAAAAATGGACTACACCTTTTTCACTTCAAACTAATCCCAGTCAAGTTTAAATTAATCCAACCTTAAGTTGAGTTAAGAATTGACATAATCACTCGTTAATTTGAGCGTTTTTTGTGTTAAATATGTGCCTATTGGATGTGATTTAGTGAGAACATCGTTTTTCCTTTCACCGAGGAATACATAAAATTT
Source organism: Platorchestia sp. MABIK (assembly GCA_014220935.1). Lineage (NCBI taxonomy): Eukaryota > Metazoa > Arthropoda > Malacostraca > Amphipoda > Talitridae > Platorchestia > Platorchestia sp. MABIK. The sequence goes on along the minus strand of JACJUY010002589.1, from coordinate 12,895 downwards.
CCGCCGGTGTTGCAATCTATAGACAAGCTGTCGTAAAATTTGCTAAGTCTCCAGCAACAGGAGGCTGAGTGTGAATCAGATCTTTAGGCGGCGTAAAAGATACAAGTCAATTATAAAAACTTCGTATTATACTACTCTTTCAAGTTTTTTTAAATTCTACATTAATGGCAGTATACATCCATTCAAATATTTATCTTCAAATGATAATTTTATATTACCCATAGTAGTATCGAGGATTCAATTAAACTCATATAGAGATTTATGTGCATAAAATTTCCCTTTATTGCAAATTTGAAATCACACACACATGCAACTACATTAGATTACCATTGGACGATACGTAGATTAAATCTTTGAAAGAAATATACAAATGTTATTCACTGAGTACATATGTACGATACCGTTATATTACAATACAAATGAGTACATTATTACGCAGATAAATTCCTGCATTAGCAATAAAAATGTTGCTATTCCTTCAAAATAATAGGCCAAGAAAAAAATATTATCATGTCGATGAAACAAATTGTAACTTGTTTATCCGAAAATCGTTTGAACAAGCGAAAAAAGGACTTCGTTGCCATATTTCTTTAAGATTAAATCTACGTATCGTCTTATGTAGTTGCATGTATATATGATTTCATACATTTGATAAAGTGGAATTTCACGCAAATGAATCTCTAAATGAGTGTAAATGAATCCTCAATACTACCATGGGTCAAATAAAATTACCATTTGTTGTGAAAATAAATGTTTGAATGGATGCATACTGCCATTAATGTAGAATTTTAAAAGGATTTTAATGAGCAGTATAATAAGAAGTTTTTATGATTAACTTGTATCTTTTACGCCGCTGAAAGATCTGAATCACACTCAGCCTCAGATTGCAACACCGGCGGAAATTTTATGTATTCCTCGCTGAAAGGAAAAACGATGTTCTCGCTCATCACATCCAATTGGTACATATTTAACACAAAAAACGCTCAAATTAACGAGTTATTGTGTCAATTCTTAACTCAACTTAAGGTTGGATTAATTATAACTTGACTTGGATCAATTTAAACTTGATTTGGATTAATTTGAACTTAACTTGGATTAAATTGAACTTAACTTGGATTAAATTGAACTTGACTTGGATTAAATTGAACTTGACTTAGAATTTGAGGTGAAAAAGGTGTAAAGTGTCTTATGCAGGATTTTCTTCATTGTGCTCGTAAAGCTATTTATCCATGAGAATGGGGTTGTATAAAGGCTAAGTCTTCGGGCTGTTACGTGATAATGAGACCTTTTTAGTGAGATCGAGAACTACACGCTAGCACGTAATATACCGCACTACATGTGATTCCTCTGTAGCACTGGTTAACTCTTGACCTTTTTTCTCCAACTCACCACTTTTTAGTGAGCCAACTCTCCATTCTCCGCCACAGCATCTTCCTTTTACTTATCTGTGACATTCCTAACCCAGCTGTGAACTACCGCTGAACTTTTACCCGAACATGACACACAATATCTCATTATGATTTTTTTGTAATTAAAACAGTTTGTAAATGGTTGTGATTTGTAAAGTAAGTCAACATTTGGATGTAATGTTTTAGATTTTGAAATACAATCGATATTTTGTGGGTGGAAACAAATGCACGAGCTTCCCCACCTGACAACTCCGTCATTCCCCACCAGTGAGGAATTCCCCACAGGTTAAGAATCGCTGCTCTATAGTCAAATTAAATTTACCTCATTCAAATGCAGGTTTACACGAGCGACAAAAATCGCACAGACGTGCGTTTGCAGAGCAAGAGTCGCCGCTCAAGTTAGCGGAAACAGCGATTTTAATAAATTTAGGGATCGTGGCCGATTTTTGTCGGACGGATCACCGATTTCACTGTCTACTAGGTCGTCTATGGAGGTGAGAAAAATTTGAAATGGATAGGATACACTACTTGTTTAGTTACATTACATGACAAATGCATGAATGTACGTGTATAAATATATTTTATATATTTTTTGCCCTCTCAGACTTTAATCAGAAGGAATTATTTCGGTGAGTAAAAACATATGGAGACTTTACACACAATACATAGAGTAAACTTAAGATTAATCACTTCTGCATATCATCGAAGAGTATTTTGCTTACAAAAATCAACTGTTCAGGAAGTAGTGGCAATCAAAGGTAACTTTTGAACCTCACATGTCAAGTGTCTGTGTTATGTCGAGACGAGGAAAGTTGGGCGTTCAGGCAATGCTGTTTGTTCGAAATTCCAACTTATGTCGCTCGCGTGCATCTGCCTCTAGTAAATTAGCGTTCTAGTGATGTTATGCGTTCTACTCATTTATGATGTTAAGACTCATAAGTGTCCCCGAATTTATTGATAACACGTAAATTTTTTTTTTTCTAGCGTGTTATACTGCATTTTATGAACGTTTAAGAAGAAAGGTGAATTTCACGCATCCCGATACATGATCTTAAGCAGGTTTCAGACACTATTTTCGCTTAAATTGATAGGAACGAAGTTGAAAACTGTAGCGATACATTACGTATATTAATTAAGCTATACTCTATTCCTATTTCAATAACCAGCACACGTGAGTGACGTCATCAAAGTAATGACCTTTGGGAAAATATTCAAGATGTTGACTGCACTCAGCAACGACCACGAGCCCAGGGATGGAGACGCTCGTCCTACAGCCTGGCTCCGCCCCCACAGAGGGTGCAGATGCTCATGTGTCTACCTAGTTGTGCACCACCGAATAAGTTACGTTCTGCGATCGATGAGCAGAAAATTGTCTGGGCATGTGACGCGCGGTGAGAGAGTCACGCTGCTCAAGGGTTTTGGCCACCAACGTGATGCAGGACGGTATGCGAGACTGTTCCGAGCTGCTCCACTGACGCTCTTATTGATTTTTCACCCTCGTAACCGGATTCGCTGAAACTCAAAAAGAAGTGCATGAATATGCTGAAAAAGTGCCTTTCAATTTCCTCTAACTCAAGCTGTTCACCTCTTCAATGCAGTTCTCGCGAAACAAAACTCGGGGTTTTTCTAGAACGGAAAACTATGCCAACGTGACTGACTTAGCTGAATGCCTTCGTTTCACAGTGCAGGCAAGTGACGCCTCCTATGGTGGTCTTTGGCAACACTGAGCGGAGGCAGAGGTATGGGGTTGTGGAGGGGGCAGCCACTGCGAGGTGGTGCGCGAGGTAGCATGGCTAGTCAAGTCTCATCCGTCACGCTGAGTGTATTCAAGAACTGCAATCGAATCTCAATTATTGTCTTTAGCGACCCGAAGTTATCATTAATACGTGAAAAGTCCTTGGGCTGACCGCTGAGCACTTCAGTCGTATCGCTCATGAAGTGAACCAGCTGGTGTGCTCCGAACACTTGAGCTCTTCTCGGCATATCTGGTTCGATAATTATCGACAAGGTCGTGATAGCAGTTGGTGGGCTCTCTAACCTGTCCGCTGGCAGCTTTGGCCCAAATTGTCTTTGCTGACAGACTGACAACAACCATTTCTACGTTTTCTTAAATCGGAAGACAAGCTGGATACCTCGTGTAACTCTCATTGTAGTAACTATTCCTTCGGGGCTCCGAGAAAACGGATTATGGGCCCCGGAACTGTTATTCTCTAGCCTTAGTTCACGGGCGGCAATTGGATGCTGCTGTCTCCCATTGGGACTAGTGATAAGCTGTGTACTTTCTTTTCCATCGCCAACACTTGCACCGTCGTACAAATTTCGTTGAGGAGAAGACGTGGTTGTCCAACCATCTAGTAATTTGCATTCCAGAACTATTTTTATACCAAGGTAAGTCGCAATTGAAAAAAGATTTCAATTAATCCTAAAACATTGTGTATAAAATAATCATGATGGTTGCTCATTACTTTCTTGACTCCTCAGGCTTTACTGTGATGTAAAGAATAAATTTGTTAGAATCAGTATTTGTCCTAGGAGAGTGAAAAACAGATTTTTTACATCTGTTCTCAGCGTTACATAAACTGGAACATCTTTATCATTAAAATTTTTCTCTAATTTTTTGGAAGATGCATTGCATTGATGAACAAAAGATTACCATGGTCTTAAAGGATTTATAGTATCATTTTGTTTACTTTTCAAAATATGTTTATTTTTGTAATATAATCACAATTATGGGGTCAAATTTGAAAGGAGTAAATACTACATTCCTTAATGAATTTGAAATCCAGAAAAAATAATTAAGCCTTAGATATTAGTGTTCTAATGGGTGAGTATAAGATTGGGAGGATTATTCTCCTCGACATCAAAAAGCACTAAGATTAGCTTTTGAAAGCTTCCAAATCATTTTTGATAATGAGAAAAGAATAAGTTTATATTGAATTATAGAATGTGATTGATGAGTCCTTTATGAACACATAGTTTACAAACATTATTGTTTAAATTTAAAAATCTTTTATTTTGACTCAGCACACCAGTGCCTTGCCTAAACTTGAAGATCGAACTGTAACTGCAACCTCGCCTGTGTTCCACTTACAGCAATTGTAGTATTTTAGAACATTGTAACCCCCCATTCCTACTGCTGAACGTTTCGCATTACAACTCATATGACTTCTTGCAGTTTGGTGACTCTGAGAATGTCTTAAAAGCTTAGTACACATCTTTTTTTAACAGACTGAGACCGGCATGATAAATTTTGAAAATTGTTGGTTAGGCATGAACTTCTGGAGTTTTGACCTCCAAGGATTTGACTCCTAAATGAATGCAGTGTAGGCGGTACGCCGCGCTCAGTACAATGGGCCTATGTATTTACAAAAACACCTTGTGTTTGATAGACATTCTACAAATTTTTAGAAACTTCCAAGTTCTCGAAAGGAAGAAAATATTGCAGCAAAGTAGAAAACCCCGCTCATTTCTTCAGTGATTCCTAAAACAAACGCCGTAGTACAAATAAACATACTCCTGTGAGCTCGATCCCTTTTGGTAAACTATGTTTCAATATAAACAGCATCACTGATTTACACAACCTTATTTAAAAAAAAAACTCATTTCCTACAAGCTATTGAACAGCAAGTAGCTTAGAGAAACATGCAAGCGTTAGTTTTAGACGATTGTGTCTGCCATCAACATTGAATTTATCCTTCTCATTTAGCAAGTAGCTTAGAGACTTACAAGCGTTATTTTGTGTCTGTCATCAACATTGAATTTTCCGTTTCTCATTAAATTTTGAAATTCAAGTGAAGAATCTAGCGTCAGTCGTGATTTCAGCGAGTGTGCGTTTTTCTGCACGGATGTCTGCGTTCTACCGAAACCGGATTGTGGGATCCGCTTTTTGTGAGCTTTGGGTACTCGACCGAGGCAGACCATCTCGCAGACAAGCCCCACCCTGCCGGTCGAGCTTGGCTCCCGCTCGAGAGGCTTCTAGGAGGAAGGGGAGGAGTTGTACTGTGAGCAGATATGAGTTGTTTTAAGGCATACTGGCAAACATTAGTTGACCTTTAATACGGTCAACCTTTAAACGGAAATGTGTTGTATAGCGATGAACATTAGTTGACTTTTTAATACGGTGAATGGAAAGAACTGTGTTGCTTAGCGAAGAACATTAGAAGACTTTTTATCCAGTGAGAAGAAACAACTACTGTGAGGCACACTGACGAGCATAGACTAGATTCATGAGCTGCATTTGAAGGCGAATATGTAAGGTGATAGTGCCGGTCCTTGTCGCATTACCTCGGTGGTAACCCTAGCTACTAACCACGGAACCAACAACACTCAGAGAGGACTGTTTTAGGTCTTATCTTAACTTTTCTTCTTCTTTTTGTTTCGTTAACACGTTCGCTGCCGCTGCGCCCAGCGGCAGCAAACGATGTGCGTCCAGCAGTCTCATGTTAAGTTAGGTTGTTAGTAGCAGAGTTTAAAAAACAACTTTACTGCTCGAAAAAAATTATATCTTTCCTAAGAAGTGTGAAATTTTACCTCGTATACTTGAATCTCTTCTAAAAAAAGATGTTGAAATAATTGAAATGTTGTTCATTCACACCGATACGTAAATGAATAATTTATCTAGTGGTACTCTAATGTCCCACCCAATAGGCTGTTAACCTGTTAAGTGCGTACACCGTATCTCCTTTTTTTTATGGAATTACGTCGGAGAGACAGCGTTCCGTGGACCAGATCTCGCGGCTGTCTTTGGTATCTTATCTGCCTCATTCAGTCTTCCATTTCTTGTCTTGTTGAAACGTTACCTGCTACTGTTGAATGATTTCCGATCATAAATAATTATGAAATTGACACATGCATTAATATGAAAGTGGCTTTTGTAATGGTTGTCTAGCCTGGAATAGCAGATCGGTAAAATGAGTAGGCTGCAAAAAATGGAATCAAGCTAAATTTATCTTTTTTTCGTTTTTCCTTTTACATTTTACAGATTTTGCAACTAGAAATGTGTACAATTTGTTTGTGGAAGTTTTCAGAGTATGCCTCAAAACCACAGGTTTGGAAAAATTCTCCCGCTTAGTACTGCGATCTTCAAGTGACGTACACTTGTCTGAAATTGGTGTACCGGGTACAAAAGTTTGAAAAGAGTGCGTGTTGCCGTCGTTTCTTCGCTCCTAGAGTAGATTCGTCTCAAAGTTCGTCCTTGCAAATACCGGGATGGACGACGACAACTCAGTCCAGTTAGACGGTGGGTGTTCAGCGGTACTGCTCAGTTTATGTCTTGGAACGCGTTTCTTCCTCATTCCAAGATTTTGTGTTCCATGACCGTATAAAGGCACAATGGTCATTTCCTGGTGCTTATACGCGAATTCATCGTACGAAGCGAGCATATCGATACATTTAAATCTCGTCCCTTGTTGAGAATGCAAAAATAATAACAGGGATTCTTTTCTAATTATAATTTATGTGATTTAAATTTGCATCAGTTACTTGGAATTACCGATTATGGTAAGTCTTCTGACGTTTACCCCAGCGTAAAAATGTTCATAGTTTTACTACTAGTAGAGAAAATATAGTTAACTCCTGGTTCGGGTTGTATCAGTAATCCTAGTTGAACAGCTGGAAAGACTTCTATTTGATTGTTATAAATATGAAATAAGGATTAATTGCACTATGTTAGGGTATAGCAATAAAGAAAATTCACCAATACGTACATACGTACTTCAAGCAGATTGGGGTGACCAACGCAGGGAAACGTTCGCTAACTGATTATGTACCTTTTGTTATAAGCTTACCTCAGTGACATGGCGGATCCTATGTCACTAATTTATGTAAAATTTCGATAAAAATTGTCTATCATCTACAAGTGTCGTTTATATTGATCAACTTCGATTAACGCAACAAAGGGAAAGCATTTTTCGTGCTTTTCTCGCATTCATTTGTTCCGACTATTGACGTGGGTTTTACGATACTCATGTGTGTATATTTCAACTAATTTTCTTTATGCTAAAACCTTTCAAAAATCAATGATGGTTTTTGTTTCATCTTTGTGGGAAATGAACTTTTTTCAACTGCAGTCTAGGAATAACTTCGGGTGATGAGAATTGTTGTGAATGACAATCCAACATTTTCTTAGTGATATTAATACAGCAATACTTTATACATTACGCATGAAATAAATTTAAATGCTAAATTTTGGCTAATTAGCCGTATCTTCAAGATTTAAGCAATGAAAGTTGGGTGAATTTTACGTAAGAAAGCCTGTGAAATGAGCCCGTGTCGTAATGGGGCAAAAGTTTACAAATGAGCATTTAAGGTTTGGTTCACTCTGACATGCTCTTTTCAAAAATGTGATCGAAGTTGTCCTATCTGATTAGAAAATAGTCCTTTTTGGACCTCAAATTGAATTCCTGAATTGTGAGGTTGTTAAAGGAACCCTTGCGCCTCATAGAAGAACATTTTTACACGATTTTCTGAACACTCTTAAAAGGATGATCGCAACCGTTTGTGTGCACGAAAATGGATTGCGGCGATACAGCCTACCCTGCAATGAGTTCGTTTGCTGTGGATGGCTGCGTGAAAACTCGGGAGAAAATTACTCGAATGCACAATAGACTGCCGTCTGTGGCAGCTTCTCACGCCAGGCCACTAGACTGTTAGAAAGAGTTGTGCTATTTCCCAAGCCACGAATTTTTCTCCAGTAAGATATTACCAAAATCAACATATCACACAAATCCTTGTTCTATTTTGCCGAAACTAAAAATTCCCAAACACTGCATTTTTACATGTTTATTTCGTTGCTTCCTGAATCTTCTGCCTTTATTATTGTTAGTATTATTTTTGTGTATGAGTTGAACCAAATGGGTGGTAAGGACGATTTGATACCATGCAGGTCATGCACGTGTGCTGCACATGCTGATCAGAATTTAAGACAGTTCTCGGCATGTGCGTCACTAAGGTCAGTGCCCTAGATTGCTTGCGCCGCCCTTACTTAATCGATGCTTGGCTGCCCACCGACCTTTCAGCCTAAGACCATCGGTCGCTCTGGCTCTTTTGCTCCATCATGCAGTACTTCCTCGGTGCAGTTCCTGCTTGAAACCGTGCTTTAGTTCCCTTCTTTATCACAAAATCTTGTGTTTGTGAAGGTTTTTGGCACAATCGTGTATTTTATGAAAGATTTTGGCAGAGAATTTTGTTTTTTATGAAAGATTTTGGCACAAAATCGTGTATTTTATGAAAGCTTTTGGCGCAAAATCGTGTATTTTATGAAGGTTTTTCAATGGAAATTGGTTGAAACATGGTTGAATACAGATGTAGTCCAAATGGAACTATTTCATAGTGGCCAAACAGATCCCTCAGGAGGATATAAATCTATAGAAATTAGCACTCCCAGGGGAAAAATGTGAGGTCCCGAGCAGAGAGTTAGGTAGGTCTTAATATTGGTAAAATAAAATGTTTTTCATTATGGTAGGAACCCTTTTTTTTCGGTTCACTGCTGGCCTGTTTTCAGCCCCTACTACTTTCTTGTTCAACTTTTATCTTGTTTCATGAACTTCTTTCTCACTTACTGTTTCTATGCCTCTTGTGCATAGATTCTGCGTTCCCTTATCTCCATACTAAATAGTGCCTTCCTCCATCCTCTCTTCGAAACGTTTTTTTTAAACGGTTAGGGAGGCTTAAACTAACATCTAATCTAATCCCTCTACTGATTTACTAGTGCGACTGTACAAGATCTGAATGGACTCGAAAATATTTTACTACAGATGTACACTTTGAGAATCGTCGCTGTTGAGACATTTCTTTGTGGTGTATTGCAGTTGATCTTAGCATGCACGGCATGTTGATTTTTGTTCTCACGTGGAGCATATCAGAACGTTGAGCTTCTTTTGACTCCGTCAAAATGCACAATCTATGAAGATTTTACGTTGAATATTTTTATGAATATTTTATTAACGTTAATGGGACCCCAATCTCTTGCCTGCACTTGTTGCGACGGCATTTCGAGTTCATAAGTCTGAACATCGGAAGCGTCACTAAACCTCCGCAGAACATCGGGCTGTTGGAGCAGGCTATCTCAGATCTGTGCTATTATGCTTGAAATTTTCAGCTCATTTTTTCAGTTTGCGCACTCATGCGTACAGAGTGTGTATCAGGCGCTCGCTGCGTGGCGTGTGTGTGCATGTGTGTGTGTGCTACTCTTGAAAAATTCCACAGTTTACACACGCTACCGAAATTTTGATTAAGTGCATTTTAAGGCACGTTTTGATATGTCTGAGGAAGTCAGTAGCTTACTTAAGTCGCAACCTTATCAGAAACGTAAAAACGACGCGACAGAATGTTTGTTTTCCATGAACTGATGATTTGGCTGGACTCCGAAGCGTTTTCTTAATAATTGTGATCAATTTCCTTTGAATTTTCTTTATTTCAATTTCTGATGAGGTACGTTTTTCTCCAAGTATTTTTCTATTCTCATCACCGTAAAAAATTTGCAGCGCTTGCGGTTATGGTATATACTTTTGAGTTCGGATATGCAACTGAATACAACCATTGTTCATGTTTTATTCATATCGATTGACGCATTTCAATTGGCTAAAATTTCGCAATTTAAAAAACTGAAGTCACTCTTAATGACAGAAATGTTAGTATAAATGCTGCGTAGTGTGATACTATCAGTCTTGCACATCTTTCAGTTCCTTATGTGCACCTCCCCACTTCTGCAGACAGGTGCAACATGCATTAAAAATTACAAAGATATTCCTACGCGTAATGTGTCTTGTGATACCAGCAGTCTTGTAAATCTTTCAGTTACTTCTGTGCGTCACCGCGCCACTTGCGCAGACAGGTGCAATGTGCATTCAAAATGACAAAGATATTCGTACAAGTATTGTGTGTTGTGATACCAGCAGTCTTGTAAATCTTTCAGTAACTTCTGTGCGTCACCGCGCCACTTGCGCAGGCAGGTGCTCTTATGCAACTTTACGATACGTCAAACTGAACGCTGCGAGCCGCATTGTTTGCGGGTGTGGATGGCGGAATAAAGTACAGAGCGATAAGTAAAGGGACTAAACTTCGCGTGATGCTGCACAGAACTCTTCGCGGTGCCTCGCTAACTTCGTCAGGCTCTTGAAACCTTCAAACGTTTCACTCCACTAATGTTGCGCAGCGCAGAGGGAGGAATACTAACAAGCAATGATTTTACTGCAAGTATTTCTGAGTTGTTTTCTCTTCCGTCAGTTGTGGGCTACTTTCCATCAGTTGAGGGCTAAAATTTTGCGCTGATTGCTAACTTTTTTCAGCCTGGGAAATGATTTTAATTTTGGTAAAAATTCTTTCACGGAGCTGAAATTTCGGTTTAAATGAGATTTTTGCTGTTGTGTTCTTGCATCGTACGATTTCTAATTTTGAAAGTGAAGACATCAATCACGGTGCGCTGGGATTGCCTATGTGAGTCAAAAAATGCTGAGGAGGTATATGTATACATAGATCAGGAACCAGCTAATGTAATACACAATCAAAATAGCACAATCAATATGCAGCAAAGCAATATAAAATAATCAACTGCTTGATTATTTTATATTGCTTTGCTGCATATTTAGGAGTAGAGAAGCATTGGGCTTCATTGAGATGTTTTAATTTTACAAGTAGTGATTGTCACCGAATGTCATCCTCACGAATGACAGTCAATACAATTTTAAATTGAGGAAAATAAGAGAACTGTCAAAGGAGCACCACGATGTCGGAGGCTACTTGAAACACGAATAAGGTATCGACTTCTAAGAACATTTTGTGAATTGGGCAAGTCGCCTGCAAACGGCACAGATGTAGCTTTCTGCGACGAGGTGTATTAACTGCTGTGGTACAAGGTGTGTTAACTGCTGTGGTACAAGGTGTGTTAACTGCTGTGGTACAAGGTGTGGTAACTGCTGTGGTACAAGGTGTGTTAATTGCTGTGGTACAAGGTGTGTTAACTGCTGTGGTACAAGGTGTGTTAACTGCTGTGGTACAAGGTGTGTTAACTGCTGTGGTACAAGGTCTGTTAACTGCTGTGGTACAAGGTCTGTTAACTGCTGTGGTACAAGGTGTATCAACTGCTATGATACAGGGTGTACCTATCAACTGCTGTGGTACAAGGTGTATTAACTGCTATGGTACAAGGTGTATCAACTGCTGTGATACAGGGTGTATCAACTGCTGTGATACAGGGTGCACCTAAAAACTGCTATGATACAGGGTGTATTAACTGCTATGGTACAAGGTGTATCAATTGCTGGGATACAGGGTGTATTAACTGCTATGGTACAAGGTGTATCAACTGCTGTGATACAGGGTGTATTAACTGCTATGGTACAAGGTGTATCAACTGCTGTGATACAGGGTGTATTAACTGCTATGGTACAAGGTGTATCAACTGCTATGATACAGGGTGTATTAACTGCTATGGGACAAGGTTTATCAACCGCTATGATACAGGGTGTATTAACTGCTATGGTACAAGGTGTATCAACTGCTGTGATACAGGGTGTATTAACTGCTATGGTACAAGGTGTATCAACTGCTGTGATACAGGGTGCACCCATCAACTGCTATGGTACAAGGTGTATCAACTGCTGTGATACAGGGTGCACCTATCA
>JACJUY010002588.1:61427-71612 GCA_014220935.1 Platorchestia sp. MABIK | reverse complement strand
CCGTTCAGTTAAATATGATTGTAATGAGCGAAAGCGTGGCTTGAATGGAAGCGGGCTTCAACGGTACACTGACTTTGTGAAGTCGTAAGTCGCGGCTGCATCATGTTCTCAACGCGTGTTACAAAGAGTAACAAAAGAGACTCTGAACAAAAACTACATCATTAATTCAGCAAATCAATTTGAAATAATTCGCAATAATTCCTACGTACGTAGTTGTTACAGAGTGATATATTGAATTACATGTGAGTATAGAAGTACATGGCAGTCAAAATGCAGAAAATCAAATATTTTTCGCTCAATAGTTCTAATAGCATGAATTATTTTTCTCGTCGAGTTTCCATGCAAATTTCGAGCTGAAATGAAGATGATGAGGCCGGGTAATGAGTTTCCTACTCTCCTATCAAAATTCTCGTACCAATTAACTTCTAAAGTGCTTATCCGGAGCACAGGAGTCACTCTGCTGCTCTGAAAATCGATTAAAAACATCAAACAGAAATGAAGTTCATGCAAGTCATAATTTGCGACTCAATTCGGCGTGAAATTTGCAATTCTGCAGCGTGGGGATTTTAATTTAACAGCTATTTCATTAAAACCATCCTTGTTTGTGATTGGAAGTGCCTCCAAATCACATTAGAAACGAGCGCAAAAACACATTTGTAAATTGTAAACCATCCATTGTTCATTGAATCCTAGATTGTCGAACGACTATCATCAATGAAGGCTATCAATTACAATTATTTCATTTATGGATTATACATGAGTGGAACCGGTCAACGCATATTCTTTTCATGATAACTGAACGTCACTCACCAGCGCCACCAATGCACGAGGCGCTAGCGGCGCTCAGCCTGAGCAGTGTCGGAGTCAGAAAATAAAATCGTCGATCACATCGCAATTATGGCATCGCTCGCCCTCCCTTGGATGCCCTCTGTCAACATACAGCGGCCGTCTGAGCGAGATGAGACATGTATTTACGAGAGAGATTTCAGTTTGAGTGAAGGTTCGAGCTGCATAAGCGATTGTCTACAAACGAGGTTAGTTTTGATGACGAAATCGACTGATGTCAACAAACACGCGATGACATTTCCCGTCCATGGATTGCTTCATTTTCTATCAAATTCGGCTTTGAAAAAGTGTGTGAAAAAGATGTCTCATCTGAAGTGGAAACCAAAGGAGAACTAAAACTGACAAAAACGATGTAATAGAGAGCAAAAAAACTTGTAAAGGAGGTATCTTTTAGGAAAAAGCGAACAATGGGCAGAAAGTTTTTGGTAACTTTTCTATCATAACAGTATAGATAACGTTGATGAAAGCCACGTATTTCATGAATGAATCGGCCCATGATGAAACATCCATAAATATTTTCAATAAAAAAATGTAGCCCGCTGGTAGATGCAGGCCACTTTTGTGGTTTACGCTTCAGCTACCCTCCGTCGTGTTTAAATAAACGTTACGAAGAAGGGTTCGTTTGGCCAACGATCACCTTCGGAAAAGATCCATATTCACAAAATATATTCTCGTCGATACGAACAGCATATGCTTGGCTCTACGAACATCGTCTAGAACATCGCAACCAACGGTTACTACAGTACATCGAGAAGCGTCGTTTGAAAGCTAACCCACCCCGACACCCCCACTCTGGGAGCGCCCCGTCACCCACGTCTGAAGAAAGCTGCACTGCCGAACACTTCCATTTCTCTTCATATAATTCAACTCTATCCGTAGACACTTAGAGTCCCGTCTATTCTATATAAATAACATGTTATTTAATATGCAAACTTAATCTAATCTGATTATATGACGACACTTGCTATTTCCGATAAATTATTAACGTAAAGGTTTGTAAACGAGGACATGTTTGTTCTCAGGCGTAACAGAGACCCCGCAGCTGCCACGTCTGGTAGGCTACTTCACATCATTACTGCGGCAGCGTTGCGAAGTAGCGGTTGTGCTTCCGTCCGCTACCCTCGCGGGTATGCGAGGCGATGCTCATTGTAGTCAAGTACTAACTAATTTGGTTTAATCGCCACTCTGGAATTTGAGTGCAGATGAGTATCAATCCTTCATGTATCCACTATTATCATTCATATCTTGTTATTTCACGTCTAGGCTACTTGTAATTCGCCTTCAGTGTACGAAGCATTATTCTGTACCTAGGATGTGTGCGGTGTAATTTCACATTATGTATTGTATAATCTGTTTCGCTGACTGATTCAGTAACGAGGCCTCACCTCGATATGAGCTTATTATAAATAAATTCCTGTCCATCTATTGTGTTAACTAATTTGAATCAGAAGACGTCATTATTTCAAGTCATCATTTTAATATTAAATTACTTATTTGGAAGCCTGTTTATTTAATCCCTTGTAATTATTTACCCTATAATTATCAGAAATAAATGACATCAGAAAATATTAATGACAGAGTAATATCAGAAATATACTGAAAGATACGTCATCGGAAATAAATGACTTACGAATTAGATTAAAGAGCTAACAACGAGGAAGGATCACGATACAACTAACAAATCTAAAATAAACCTGAAGTCATTTGTGAGGTCAAATATCACAGACTATAGTTCGTATTATGACGCAAGTGTTAACTTATCGTGCTTCAGCCGTGCGTTAACGTCTTGCATGCATCTGATCTCTAAAATTATGAAGAAAATGCTCTCCCACCCTCATTGCCTACACCTTCGAAAAGAATTATCATTAATCCTTCAAATAGAATTATCATCATTACACAGTATAGAGAACAGCTTGTAATTCATAATTGTTATCCAATAGTAGCTTGGCAAGCTCCATGTAGCAACAGAAGAGCCAAGACGCTCGACATTCGCGTCAGCTGTGCAGGCATCCGACACGCACGGCAGTAGGCGCCACATTCTATACTAAATCTCTACACAATCTATAAATACTAGCATGGTACTTGCGAAAGCCAATTCACTTTAGGAACGTTAGATGTGCAGTAAATGTAAGGGACTGTCAGTAGACAACTAAAGGCGTGTCAATTAACACGAAGTACTGCAGATATAAACCTTGATTGTAGTTTTAAACTGGTGAATTTAAGTTTTCGTCAACATGAACATGTAAAATTGAATTTGGTGAAAAAATACAGCATGTCCTTGGAAGGATATTACGATGGACATGGTCAAAATTGAACTGTTGTGAATGAATTTCACGTGAAATTTTTAAAAGCAGCGCGTCCGGAACGTCGTAAAAACAAACCGAAACTCAGCAACTGTAGCGTGAGTAACTGGGATAAGTAGGAGGACCAACGCACTCTAATATTCACCCTTCAATTTGAAAAGCAATTCTAGTAAGCCAGTACCCGAGCGATAGAAACTTGCCAACTGAGATTGTAAACTCCCTTTCTAACTCCATACACTACATTCTCATATTGCCAAGCTGGATTTAAGCGCAGTGCATGAGCCTGCAGAGCATCTACAACTATGCACGTTGCACATACAATGCAGATAAGATCTGAGCTTTGATCATGTTGGTGAGGACGTTTGCACGTCAGAAGCAGCGGTGAGAGCAACCGAGGCAGGCAGCGGCTGATGGAGTCCCTAAGTAATTAGCGAGCTCGATAAGCTGCTCAAAAATGATTGAGTTGAATGTCCAGCGCTCATGGGTTTAGCAGCGCTGAAAGCCTTCCTTGAATAGCAAGTCAATGACCAGTCTGACAGCGCTGGCGCACGAGTGGGAGTTTCTCGTACAAAAGAGAGGTGGGAGTTTTATGACATCATTTGCATAGGGCAAGAGGGAGTCGGACTACAACGAGATCATTCCCAAATTTTGAAATGCCATGCAGCTCGAATAGAGGAATGAGAAGTGCCAGATACGAGTCTTTAATGAGAGTTGTACTACCCTTTGCAGGTCGGAAAATGCCGTTGGGAACTCGGTGAAGGTAACTCATCAGGATGATTTTCCTTACCTAAAAAAGAAATTGGAAGCGAATACCAGCCTGGCACGACACACAATCACAAAGCAAATGTATGTTGTTCAAGATTTTTTCACTTTTAATAGAATAAGTTGACAGAAAAAACTCAGTGACTGATCATCACATTGATCCACAATCTGAAAAAGCCCTTCCATGCAGGTGGATATAAACGAAAATTAAGCTCGAGACTATATTTTAGGTGGAGTTGACGTGTAATGACGACTTTGTTGAGACTGCCTCACAGAAATCATGGTATACTTAGTAAACAACAGCGAAATTCATCGAAAATATAATAAAAGATACTCTCCAGCGGTCGCAGTCATCTATTTTGCTAAACTCTAACGTGAACAGAATTCCATCTGAAGATTATTATTTTGTTAGACATGCGAAAACCGACGCTACTAAAAAACTGCCTAGAGAAACAGTGAGGAACTTACCTGTTACAATGAGCCTGGCAGAGTTGACAGAGAAGTGTGAGTTGCCAGACAAGGTGTCGAGGAAACGACACCGGTAGCGCGAGTTGCCGTCAACAGGAGCGACGTCCAACACGCGCAGCTCGCCCGTCGACAGCATGTGGTGCTTGCCGTCTGCAGCCAAAAAGTTTCGTTCAATTTCCTTATCGCTCCACACAGCCAAAAAACTCATCCTCAATAACTCCACGATGTTATTCTGCTACGAAGTGCACACCGCAGATGAATATCACAGTTCTCGATTCTGACAAAGTTTGGACTCCGTAAATCAGGGGTTAATTAATTTAGCAGCGTAGAAAGTTTTTCTAATAACCGTGCTAACCGTCACTACTTAAAAATAAAAATATAAGATGGATACACAGCAACCGTTGGCGTTAAGGCTTAGGTCTCTAAAATTAATATCACGCTACTATGTTGTACGATGGAAAGGACGTGCGTGCCGAGTTGAATCTAAAGAAGGTTGTATAGCTATCAGACGCGCTCCAGTGTTGGCAGTCTACTCTCGAGAGTGACTCATTGCAAGTCCGCTTGTGAATGTCTATGTCAATAAAACTGTACTTCTTTGTGCCACTCACAAATGAACGTGGAACTTGGAAGTACAAGCAGCTCTCAAAACCCACCAAGTAAATTAAATTAAATTAAATACCTAAATACAACAAGCTACACAAAATTGAATTTCATGAAATACTACAAACTACACAAAATTTAGTTTAAATCATTACTACAACCTTCTCAAAAAACACTGGTATATGTGTATTCAATTAGAGTTATCAATTTTCCTTAGAAGTGGTAACACACGCGTAACAAACGCGTTTTAGGCCAAATAAAAATACTTTTGAATTGAAGTTAAACATTTTTTACCCGAATACATTTAACTCAAGACACGCAACAGGACTAAATGAAAAGCAGATATCCCATGGGATATTCCCAGCGACTGCGTCCAGTAAGGCTAAATAAAGAATAATATCTATGCACAACAGAATGCGACGTGATCAAATAGAGCCCAGCTACGGCAGGAACAAACTACCAACAAGCGAGATAAGCATAGATGTAACATCAGGAGTTCCTGGCGCACTGTGTACAAGCAGCGCCGATGAACGCGAGAAGAAGAGTGGGCCCATTTTTGGTCTGGAAGTCGATTGGCTGAAGATAATTTCCCTGTAGGCCAATATATCCATTACTGGCTGCTTTAATCTTCGTGCTTGCTTAATATTAAGCCTATAATTCTCCAGTGCAGGAAAAACGCGCGTATTTCCTTCACTTGACTGAAACTAATGCAAATACAGCAAGTGAATTATCTAACAGCGCTGCCGTAATTGCGACTCAGCCATATTGTAATTTAGCTTTCTTGAGGAATTACACGGGGAAAGAATATTTCTATGCATGAACTTTGGTGTTAATTTAGATAACACACAATACAGAAGTTCGTATTGTAAAATCGTCCATTTGAAATGTATGTACCATCATGTAATATTTTGCGTTCTGATTTATGCTATCAGAAAAAAATCGTAAGGTCACAAGTATTCTTAAGATATTTAAATTAATATCTGACATTACGTCAGAGCTCGAACAAACTTGAAAGTTAGTAATCAACATGAACATAAACACATTTAACATAGAAACGTCTGTACATATATTATAGAAGTAAATAAACTTCAAAATTACAATCGTATGAAATTATTCTGTGAACAAAGCAAATGATCATCATACAGACATCGGGCATAGGCAAAATTAATTAAGTGATGAGGTTCTTAACCATCCTGCTTCCTGGGAAACAAGTCTGTAACTAGTTGTTCGAGTGTACTGCAGTATATGATACTCAAGTACCAAAACAAATCAGGTTGTGGTCGCTCGTGAGACATCACTGGTAGAAAGATTAAAAAATATGAAAAAGAAAGAACAGGCGATGGAAACTAAGTTCACTTCATGTACGTAAATGTGTCATCTCACTTACTGTGAGTGGTAATATCAGGCCCTGACACCATCCGTGAAGTATCCATGAACACACCGCGACCTTGAGTGGTTAAATGTGGTTTCCTCTCTCAAAAAAACTTTTTGCCACAGTTAGGGAGACCCAAACTAATTTATAGTCTAATCTGTTAACTGGTTTCTTATAACGGTAAGATTAACGTTTGCGCAATGTAATAGGCAAAATAAAACCATGCAGTAGAGATAAGATTTTTATTCTCTTAAAAAACAAAGTTGTGATGTCAAAGTTGGACTTATTCGGAAACTCGTGTGAAAAGAGCAAATATTTGAGTTTCACCTCGTTTTTTAAGAAAATTGTACCTAAGCCACTGATCGGCTTAATATCATTGTACATTATGGAAAAATTGGAGTACAATAATTTATTGTACGTTCGACCAACTCCACGTGCAGGTTTCATTCGGCCGATGACATTCGAATGTCATATAACATGACCTCGCCTTGTCAACGAGCACAGCATGGCTATAGCGGAAGGCATGAGGCTCTCAAAATGACAAGTTTTTTGATTCCGTTATTCGAGAGATTCAGGTAAAGAAACATGAGATAAAATTCGAGAACAGGCATCACATGAAGGCTGAGAATCGAAGCTTAATTCTACTAGACCTACTTTTAAGCCAATCTCATGATATGCCACGATATAACTGAGTTTTTGGCAAAATTGAATGTCCCTCAGGAGGCATAGGATAGGCTGTAAGTTTAGATTAGTTTGGTTTTTCTATCCTATGCTATAGAGACTGCAGCTTCCAAAGTAACTTCAGCTATGGATAGGCCTTTGCGACTTTTATTTTTCTAGCACACTTTACTTCATACAGTTTCCATACCGTATTCACCATCTCATCTTTGTTTTTTCCGCATACTTCTCAATTTAAAGTTTCTAAGCTTTGGATATCCAGCGTGGGATCACTCCTTATGCAAAGATTCCACGTTTTCATTAGTCTTTACCATCATAAATAGACACTTCTGTTTCCTGTACGAAAACATCTTCAGAATGAAAAATGTGCCTCGAATTAACTGTAACACTTCCGGTAAGATTGAATGTTAAACAGCTGCACTCACTAATGCAAAACGAATTTTCCCGTACCGATATGAACAAAATGTGTCAAAGATTATTTGCGTCATCACTAGTAAAAAATATAAACATATAAAGTATTTTCATAACTATCAGTGTGAGTGAATTGACTTCTTTGTCCCTTCAAGAATGAAAGAAATGGATTTGCCTTAGGTGCTGAAAAATTTTTAGATATCAATTCCGTTCGGTGCCTTTATTGTAGTGTATCGCAGATTGTAGGTATTGCAGATTCTACACTATGTAGTAGAAAATAACAAAATTATTTTTAATATCATGAAAAAAACTTTTTTAATTTAAGAAGTTTTCACAACATATTCAAGTATATTTGAGAATCGCTAAACTTCCGACCACCGAGTCATATCTGACGGACCTCGGATCAAAATTGAAAAGCCAAATTCCGTGGACTCCCAAGTCGATTAATCGACATCCTGTCGACTTATCGACAAAAATCGACAATCGTTTGGCTTTTTGTTAACGCTCAAACTTTTTCGTCGCTACTTTACCCTGTAGGGAACGTGAGTGACGATGAAAGACTACGGAATGCATTAGATCCGCACAACACGTGAGCTTAATCACATACGGTGAATGGAAAATTCATCATCAAGTCACATTGGTTCGAAAAATTTTCGAGACTCTAAAATGAAATCAGAGGAGAAATTAAGGGGCAAGGGTTGATAAGAAAAGAGTCGTAAAATTAATGTATAAATTTTTAAGTCCTATTTTTCAGTTCCAAAGTCTCTGACCAGTTATTAGTGTTTCATGCACCTACATCTGCAAGCAAAGATAGCCATGGAGTTGAATCTTATCGGATAATGCTCATCGAATAACATAGCTCAAATCAACGACTCGTCGTTATTCACTAGTTTCACTTTCAAGGCATACTATGCATACACATCCATTCAAAGGTGATGCCAATTTTTAGACCTATTTGACAGATATTGGACGCTGAAGAGGAGTAATTGATATTCAGTTGCAGCATCTAGGATCCTTTCTGGTCTCTCAAAACAAAGGACTCACTCTTAAGCTTCACTAAGTTTTGAAGTGGACTGTAATCCCAACTCCAGCTACCTGATTAGCATTCAGGTCTGCCGATGGGGTCACCGTTGCTTCGTCGCTGCTACGCTGAATCCCCCGAGCGTGATGTCTGTGCCACTCTTTTCCGCCGACGTTTTTCAAGAGCCTAACTCGACAGGTCATGATGTTCTCCCAAGTTCTCTTTATTTCTGAACCACTTTTTACCCTCGAGTGTTGTCTGCAGCGATTTGGCCGCCCGTGTGTAATGGAAATTTTTCGGCGCACGGCATGCTGCAAGCCACTTGTGAAAGGCCACATTCATGTTTCTTCTTCACGCACGCACGTGTGAATCGCAAAAGTTGGACGAAAACGGCCAGCTCGACGGCTGTTTTTGACTCCTTCAGTGAGACGGGTTTTATCTGCTCTCGCCGCCATGTTACTCGGCTCTTTTATTTGTCCGCCAGGCTTCTGCATTTGGCCGACAGCAGCGCAGCCTTTTTTTATACGCCCGTACTTATTGGCAGCGCGCAAGAATATGCCGGCGCACGTAGCGCTCGAGTCGTTACCAAATGGTATTACTGTGCGCCGCAGAGCCACCTCGTTACTCGGACCGAGAGGCTTGCAACAAATGCTGTCAGAAAAACAGAGACCGGCTGCCAAATTCACGGAGCGTACTTCGAAGTGTCAGGAGGAAGAGTCTATTACTCTTTTATGAAGAGTTTTTCTTAACCAGAGTCACGGAGACATAAATCTGGCTCTATTTCGAAATGCGATGAGGGATTTGAGATAGAAACGAGTTTGCCTGACGAAAAACTGCTGAGACTTTTCCACCAAATTCACAGAACGATCATTCAAACACTGAACCTAGGCTAGATTCTCTCTTTAGGTCAGAATTCTTTTTTTACTTGAAGAGGAACATTTGTGAGGTCCAAAAATTGTTAGGGTAGATACGATGATTTCTTTTTAACGACGACGAAGCAGTCGAAGTTGACGCCAATAAATAAAGAATATTGTCATACGAGAACTATACACTTTGAGTTCCGCTTCTGCATGCGTATCGACGCACATGGTTTAACTGCTACGTTTCAAGAATTTAGTTGCAATATTCCCAAATATTTCAAAAAGGCAGGGTGCCAAAGATATGCATATACCTCGAAAAAGATAAGATTAGGTTACTTCAAGCCTCCCTAACTGCAACAATGGTGTCCCAAGAAATGAAGGCGAAAGGAACCATTTAGCATGGAATAAACGGATCGGAGAGTCTATGTATAAAACTGTAAGATCGAGAATAGTTAACGAAAGAAATAAAAGTTGAAGAAGAAAGTAATAGCTGCGGAAAAACTATTACATTGAAGTGAGAAAAGAACTTCCGTAACAAAATAAAATATATTATATATTAACAGTAGAAAGACCAACATACTTTCGGGTTCAGGACCTCACATTTTCCCCTAAGAGCGCCAATTTCCATAATCACAAGAGCAGCATCTCTCTGAGGAGTATCCGTCGATTGAATAACCCATCTAGGTTTTAAGAGTAAATTCTAACCGAAAACAAAAGAACGTAAAATCCCATGGCCACCCACTCACAGAACACCTTGAACACAGAACACACACAGCTTTGCTCACCACAAATTCTCTCTAACTAATGAAAAAATAGTGCTGAAGATGAATTTCTAGAGAAATATGGTCTTCCAATCGGTCCTTG
>JACJUY010002588.1:0-32816 GCA_014220935.1 Platorchestia sp. MABIK | reverse complement strand
GAAACTTTTATGAAAAATGCTTGTCAAAATGTTGCTTCGAGATAGCTAGTTCCGATTTCTATCGCATTCGTTTGGCTTTTTTGGCTCCCGCCAATAGGAATTTAAAAGAAGTTTTTCCTGGTGGCTTATGAAGCTAATCTTCAGTTAGTCGCAAAATATAAGTTTCGCATGAGAATGCTCCAGAAAAAATGTTAAACTCTCTGATCTGAAGGTTAAAGTTCTTGCTCATAATAGAGAATTTATTGACCTTTTGGTTTTCTGAAAGATATTTTCAATGCTTGAACTACCTCCAAAGTGTATTTTATGCTTTATAATTTCTTAAATTTCAAAATTCATTCCAGACGCCACCAAACTCTAACACAAGCGTCACGTAGCAAATTTCGTATCAAATTCAAGAATTCATTTCCTTATGAAACTAATTTACTCTCTGGTAGAAGCTGCTCTAGTTATTTTAAAAAGCACACCATGAGTCTGAATTTGTAATTACTTGAGGATTTCAGGAATCTACTCATGCACGTTCGATTATTTAACAGAAAACTGAATTGTTGGATAAAAGACGTCATTAAAAAATTAATTTCTCGCAAATTGCCAGTGGGTACAATAATTAGATTATAACAGCTTGCGCAACTGGGACTGAAAATAAGTTTCCCTTGGATGCCTCACAAATTACAGCCGCTATGGCGCCCTTCTGACGCAGTTTTAACTAAACGCTACCCTCCATTTTCGGAGAATAAATCGTTAGATGCTGACATCTTTTCCGGCCGGGCTTTGAAGCTCGCAGAATTTTTCGTATACGTGAAGCATTAGTTGGTTCTAAAGACTCACTGCTCTTATTGAAAGTATTTCCGAAATATGTTGGAATGGACGGGAGAGGGAGCGTTTGGTCGCAGCAGCAAGGTTCAAACTTGTGACGGAATTTGGCAGAGTTGTGTGGTAAAAGTTCGGCCTAATGAGACTTTGAATCTGATGCAGCGTCAGGAGGCCGGTCCAGAGGGTGGCTTGGAGGCTTGCTGGCATCAGGATTAATTATTCAAAGTCCAAGCCTACTACATTCGAATTCAAATCGCTGCATGTCTTTTGTCACAGCTCTGTTTATAATCTCTGATCAAATGTACAGTTTGGAAACAAAATAGCCCACAGTGTTTCCTTCAGGTCGATTCTTTAAAAAAATTGATGAGATTTACTTATTCAAGTCTTTGAGCGCTTATTTAGAGCACTTATGTAAGGTGTAATTTTTTATCTAATTTACATTCGCTTGTGTTCTTGCACGCATAAATAACTTCTCGAATCAGATAGGGTTATAATTTTTTAAATGCCGAATGAACCATAAAAAGTAAACCCATGCAACTTAAAATGTTAATAACTTTGCAGTGAATGAAGATAATTTAATTCATTTGTTTACATTAGGTAGAGATTTCTTCACATTAGAGGTAATGTTTTTCCTAAAAATGTTAAAGTCACATTAAAATTAGTTGTATCAGTAATGAAATAAACCATAGTTGTGAAAATGTCAGTTACACATTAAATTTTAATGAGGTCATAAATGACGCATAAGTTAAAGGGTCATTGTAATTTTATTCAAAAATACTTGTAACGAGAGTTTCTTTCAGTTGTAACGAGATAGTTTTTCAGTTGTAACGAGATAGAAACTAAATAGTTGTAACGAGAGTTTCTTTCAGGAAATCTCTGATTGAATTTATTTCGAGCTTCCTTCAAACTCTTTGTGTCTGCGTAGACGTTGTTCATAAAAATGCGTTGCTCCTTTGTTAGTTGCACAACGATGGGTTTAGTCAGTTGTAAATTTACATTTCAAGGTAAGTTTTCAGACGACTTGGACCTTATTTATACTCAGACCTGAAGCTTTGTCGTCAGGATGCATATCTCTGTGCGTAACTGAGTGAATAAAGTTGAAATGTCTTAATCCAAAGTTATTAATATTTAAATTTGGATTTACTTGTTTATGGTCCGTACAGTATAACGAAAAACATATTCTAGGTCAATAAAACGTATTATTTTTAAGATTTAAACCTATGCAAGTGATTCTTCATAACCACATACACTGTATCACAACAATGTGGAACAATATATCACACTAGGCATGAAAATGTTACTCCCCTTTGGTATCACATCATCTCAACTTGAACCTATCTCTTAGTCAAAATTCAAGCTGTGGTTACCACTGATGGCCATGTTGAAGGAGTTTCAATGGTGCGCAACGGCATAATTCAGAATGTTTTATCTTTCACAATGTACATCGTGACTCTGAGTCACGTCGATATGAGTTCAAAAATTTGAACTAATCATAATGAGCTGAAAAATTCTAACTCACAAAATGGTTTGGTGGACGGCTTGACTTATATGAATCTGGAGCTTTCGTTGTGAACTCCATCATAGAATATAGATATGCACATTTAACGCCTCGTCTTCACGCAATTGAGCGTTGGACTAATTCCTCCAGCCCAAGTAGTTTGGTGGGGTAGTTACACATGGGAGTGTACCTAAGTGAAATAGTTATGCATGATAGTGTAGACTACTATGATAGTTCAATATGGTAATGAAGGGTACTTGGATAATGAAGAATGGTTGCGTAGGTTACTCGGGTAGTTTTACATGGAAATGAGGGGAACTCGTGCAGCGGCATAGTTACTCCTCAACCACATGGCCTAACGCTTGCCTCTATCACTCGAATAGAAAACAAGTGTTGGATAACAATAATAGTTCGTGTTTATTTACAACTCCTTGTATTTATTTATACCTCCTTGTGTTTATTTTTACAACTCATTCATGTATGTAAATCATTTCTAGCTTAGTTATCACTAATTCCATCTAGTCATTCAAATATTCAGTAATCGTAAGGTGGACCAATGTAAGTTCTGTCAGTAGACTACCCTCAAACTACTCACAAAAATCCCTCCAACACTAGCATCATATGCGCAAAGCGCATCTCTATCAGTTTCCTATCTGTCCTTTTTCCGTTTCACCTCTTCTCTTCCCTACACACTCTGTGTCAAACTCTCCTTCCGTCATTTCTACACGCATCGACTGATTGACTGACAGGAAATAGTTCGAATTCAACATGGTGTTTCTGCTTTGTGAATTAAAATAGAAGGTAATGTATGAATGCTACCGTAGGGTATAGCTGTCGATCACAATCAGGGCGTCTACCTCCAAAAGACGTAAGGCACGATCTTCTAACAGTTGCTCTAACGGAAACACACAGCGCAGGTAGCATTCACAGGTCTTGCACTCAGATAATGAGGAATGGTTGCGTAGGTAACTCGGATAGCTTAACATGGTAATGAAGGGTACTAGGATAGTGAAGAATTTTTGCATAAGTTAGTCGTGTATTTTAACATGATTGTGTTCGTTAGCCCATGTAAGTAACATGGTAGTGTACGTTAGTCGAGTAGTTTAACATAGTAGTGTAAAATACTCGGGTAGTTAACATGGTAATGTACGTTAGCTCGGGTAGTTTATCGTGATAGTGTACGGTATTCACTCGAAAGAAAAAGTCCGATTGTGAAGCATTCAGAGTTATTCCTGGGTTTCCGGCTCATCGCGAGCAAATCTGGGCGTACTACCTAATAATGAACTCTACATTTTATTGTAGCGTTTAAATGACAACTTGAGCTGCAAAGACTTGGGTATCATGAGATTCGCAGTAATAGGATAACACTCTTTCTACTGAGAGTGCTTGGAAGCTTTGAGTATAAAAATAGAATTATCTTTTTCTAAAATTGACATTTTCCTTTCCCCTCTTTAATTCTACCTCGTGTATACTCTTTTGTTTCTTCTATTTTATGTTTCAAATTTGAATAAAACATTTTTCCATGCCCCTTGAACGTCTCTCATGAGGCGTGCGCTGAGATTCTTCTATTTCTCAAATAGATGGGGATATTCGATGGGTGAATAAAATTTTAAAAATGTTTCTCTAAAATAAGTGTTATTTATCCATCTTCATCTTCAGAGCAAAGCTACGTATTTATTTTGGGAAAAAATCATTGACTGCAAATTCATTCGCAAAGCAGCTAAGTGTTGCTAAATAAGCAGAAATTTTGTCTTTAAATCTTTTTCGGTAAAAATTAGAGGAAGTGAGCTCCTTTAAGCTGCGTCAGACGTTATGAGCGTTCCCGAAGCCCCAAAAATATCGGGTAGAAATACCTTTTTTCGGCCAACAGGCGTTGGTGAAATTTAATTTCATCTCTCCTCCTGGTATGGAGCAAAATCCTCTTCAACTTTGGCTTAGATGCTGAAAAAATTCAAGGCATTTTAAATGAATACATAATACTTTGAGGTAAAAGTTCTGTCATTCGCGCTCCGGAAACAATGGCGTTTTCTCTCAATTAAAACGCCACCGAAAGCTTCAGGCCCGCTGAGCAAATATCACGGCTAGAGAATACCTTATTGTCTTGAAAATATTTGCGATATATTGCCCTGGACTTCTTAGTGACGATATTGCCTCCAATGGAGCGCCACGGGAGAGAAAAATTGCTGAATGAATGCCAGGCTGGGCGAGAGGGACGAGGCGGCGTGCTGGTGGCTGCCGAGGTATCGTCTGTATGAGATCTGGGATTGAAATAAACTTGCCGCGATCCCATGAAGTCGAATCATTCAAGATTCTATTAAAGTTGAAATCTGAAAACGGTAGATTTGTTTCTGCAGTAAAGGGATTTTATAAGTAATATTTACTTAGATTTTATCCGCGAGCCCACGTTAACCAACCAACATGCTTGGTGAACGGAATCAGAAATTGATATTCATGTGACGGGAAATAGTGCAGCGGTTCTTAACCTGTGGGGAATTTCGTGCATTTGTTTCCATCCACAAAAAATTGACAGTATTTCAAAATCTAAGACATTGCATCCAAATGTTGACATATTTACCAAATCACAAGCATTTACAGTCTGTTTTAATAACAAAAACACCCATAATAAGATATTGTATTCCACGTTTGGGTAAAAGAGCAGCACTGCTGGGTTTGGAATATCACAGATAAGTAAAAGGAAGTTGCTGTGGTGGGGAATGCTTAATTCCCCACCGATGCTACGGTAGGGAATGGAAAGTTAGCTCACTAAAAAGTGGGGAATTGGCGAAAAACATTTCAAGAACCATTGACATAGTGGGAGTAGCATTCATAAGGAACTCGATTAAAATGTGGCTCAAATTTTTCAATGTTAAAAACGTTTACGAAGTCAGTTGAATTCCATTTTCCTTGTCTTTTAAAACTGGGATTAACGAATTTAAGACTATGCGGGCAATATGAAATTGTCGTTGCCTTTGGAACCAACTTGCGACACAGTTCTCTACCATGCGCGAAACAGACTCGAGTAGGTCGCTCTGGTTAGTTACTTGTACGTGTAAATAACTGCAGCAGTCCATGAACTAGAACTTGAATGCGGGGCCGACGGCAGTCGGGAACTCGTCAGTTTTCTTTGGCGCACTAATAAACAAGAGTGGCACACCCAAGTTTCTTGCCTGTGTACCGAACTTGTCTGAAGAAATAACTCAGGAGTCCTCTAGGTTATTTCAAGCGCAAATTAAACATGAGTTTAAAATATTTTTATTAAAGGCCTTTCACATATGTCCATGAAACACTTTTTTGCACAAAAAACAAAATGAAAGTGTTTTCTTAGTCCAGCAATAACGATGAGGGGAAAAACGTTATTAAGGGTTTCAAGTTGAAAGAATCGACCATCTAACCCATTACTACGATGTATCACGAAAGCTATCGGATGACATCGCACAAGCTGTGTGCGTGGTAAAGTGAAATCCGTACGAGAGTCGCTGAGCGGCTTGAAGTGTGCGCATGTGGAGGGCGTATTTACTGTTATCTTGAGACCTCATGGTCACACAGTACATACTGGAGTAAACAAACGGCGTTCAAGTGTTGTTGCGATTATTTTTACAGATTTTATTGGGTTTGATGGCGCATTTCCAGGTAAATGTCTATAATTGTAATCGGCATTAAACTGTAAAGAATTTATTATTACGGTTCGGTTTAATTTAAATTTTCGTGTACCTAGACGTACTATACCCGTCTTTTTTGGAATTTAAGTGTTTCAATTATAATTATCCTTATATTTTCACACAATTGAAGTAATGCAACACAAAAGTATTGTAGCTGTAGTGAAATGACATCCTTTATTTTCTGCGTAGACGCTAAAACTTGATAGAAAAGAACGTTGAGTGGTCGCCAGATGATCTTACTTGATTTACGTCAATGTTTTTCTTCGTAATACAGATCTTTTTTTCGAAGGAAAAAAGCAGTTCCAAGAAATGATATTTCAAGCTTCAAATAGAGTTGCACTTGAACTGACGAAACTTTCCAGAATACTTCAGCTGTTGTGACGCAGCAGAAAAAAACTGGGCTTCACATTTCAAGTTCGGCGTCACTTCGTTTCGTCGTGTTTCCTGTTGTACGAGTGCGCGACGGAGCCAGTTTGATGTCGTTTAGTTCCAAATCTTCGGTGCTCGGTGCCTTCATCGTAGGATATCTGACAAGCTTCGTGTACACGGGCAAAAAAGTCAAAACTTTGCGCCAATTAGTGCTTCCCTGCTGATGAGGTAAGCTTCGCATGCTGGATCATAAGGTCATGTCCGGTGTCTCATTTCGATATTCGTTTCTATATAAATCAGAGATTCTCCTTAGCGTGGTAGCAAGTCATTAATGTATTCAGCTGAAGTGCTTTATGTGATAGATTTTAATAATAGAAGCTCAGGTTGTCGGTATCTAATTAAATTTATCCACTTGAGACAAGACGGTTTAACTCGAACCACAGAGTATCTTTTGTACTTTTTTATACAATGCTTTAATGGTAATTGGTCACTGCTGGCTGTTGAATGTACCACAGAATATTAACGATAGAACTTTCAATTTACGGATCTTCGCACGTTATTTTGCCACGGGCTTTGCTAGTTGGTTAGACTGAAAATTTAAACCAAAGTACACAAGCTTCACCCTTGAAGCCTCGAAAAGGATCTGTGAAAATACGAAAATTTCAAGTTAAATATCTTTGTGTGGGGTTTGCCACCGTCTTTGCTAGTTGGTTCTAGTGAAGTTTTAAACCAAAGCACCTAAGCTTCAATCTTGAAGCGTCGAAAAGCTTTTCTCTACGTTGTATAGTAATGGCTTGTTTGTGTTCTCGCGCGCACCATAAGCTTCTTTTCTTACGGCATCTCGCCAAGCCACGAAAATTTCGCTTTACGATGCAGGTTGATAAATTTGTTCCCTTAGGCGACGATGTATAATATTTCCCCTTTTAGGTGCCATCATGGCTTCACAGGTCAAAACTGCACACAAGCTGCGTAGAGGCCTGTCCGCTAAGCCGTCTCGATTTTCCTCAAGTTTACCTCAACCCAACGGAATTTTATACGGTTTCGGTGATTTCATTGTGACAACAGTTCATTGAAGTTGAAATGGCTTTGTTCTTTCAGAGCCTGATCATAGTGACGAGCCGTGAATTGCTGCATGTACATGGTGCATGGCAGCTGAATTTGACATTCCTTGGAAGCTTCGAAGGGTAATTGTAAAGTTTTTGACCCTATTGGTGTTGCAGTGAAGGATGCAATTCCTTTATGAATTTAACGAAATTCGGAGATTCTTGTCATTATTTTGTTACAAATTATTGTTTGTCATTAGTAAAATTATACTTGTGGTGCACTTACCTACAAGTTTCTTATAAAATGATTCATGCATATATTCGAAAATTTTCGAGTTCAACCATGAGTAAGAAATTCTCCTTTACATGACAAATTAGAACTATACCAATAAATCAGCTATTTAAATTACCTTCGAAATTTTTAGCTAAGGATCTAGATTGTTAGTACTGTTGCATTCAGTCGATAAAAAAAATGGGCTAAAAAAACTGAATTTATCCGATTCCGGACTTCGTTCAATGACACAAAGTTGAGCGAAAGCGAACCTCCCATCATTTATTAAGTTAAACTCCATTTTCAAACTGTTCGCAACAGAAAATGCTATTTTGGCTAGGTTTCACGCTACTGGTAAATGAGTTCGGGCTTCTTTGCAATCACAGACGGTTGAATAGGAACTCGTTGATTGAAGCCAGTGAATCTGTTTTAAATTAGCTTATGATTGTGTACGCTATGAAAGTGGAAAATCTATTAAACAACTGCACTAGTAGAGATGCTGTTGTGTTACCTCAGCAGTAGATAAGCTTTCGCAAACATAATTTCGTCCCCAATTTGCTTCTTTCGGTGTTCGTACCTTTTGCTCTTCCTCTTCCTGTTTGCTTTCGTTCCTAACTTAATGTTTCTAAGCACTGGGTATAATGAGTGGGAAAAATCTTTGTGCATAGATTCCTCATAATCTATAGTCCATACTAAATGATTCCTTTTCTCCGCTCTCTAGGGATAGCCTTTCTTAAGGCTAGGGAGCCTCGAACTAAATAATATAACTTAGAGAAATTTCATTTGATATCGCTCGCTTGTGAACGTAGTTCATGGCGAATGAAAACGAATTTATGTCACGGAACTGCTGTTCACCTTTACAGCACGTAAAGGACAAAGGTAACATTCTTGTTGCACCAATTACCTTTTCCGGTTTCATTTTTCAGGGGCAGGTCAAAGTGCGAGTAAAGTCCCAAATGCTTGTCCTGAACTTCCACAGAACGCCTTTCTATCATTCGAGCGTCAGTTGGCGTCAGAAGTTTAGATCTTGAGTGTTCGGTTAATTTTATTTGAAGCAGAAAGAATTTACTGCTGCCCTTGTTAGTGAAAGTCGAGTAACAATTTTTACGTATTGAGGAAACAGATTTCAAGCTGTGGCTCAAGTTATATCTTCACAGCGTCAAACACTGTACCGTTGATTCAAATTATGCCCCATGTTTTACATATATATCTTAATTTCACTTGAACATGTATAACTAGTTTGTTTTTGTACTTGACATTAAATTGAATTTGTTTCTGGGGATGAACTACAAAGGTAGTTGAACGACATTTAATATTTATTTGAAATAGAATAAAAATTAAGCAAGGTCATTTTTTAGCGACCTGTTTTATTGCAAGCGTAGCAATTGGCTGTGCGACGCACACTGAGAGATTGAGGCATTCTGTTACTGCTTCGTGTGCCGTTTTTTACTCCCGAACGAAATTGTAGTTTGAATAGAAACTGTACACTGTATATTTGCAAGTGTACATTTTCCCGACTAGAGAGAGCCTTCTCTGAGGGATAGATACAAACATTGAGTCAATTGGAATTGGTGCTCTCAAGAGGGAGATGGTAGGTTCCGAGCTGAAGGTTTTGAAATTTTTTTGTTGAAATAGAATTGTTTTTTTTATACGGACCATCTTGCTGAGAGTTAGGTAGGCATTCTTTTTGTTGTAGTAAAATTTGTGGTGTTAAGGACCACCTTTTTTCGGTCCACTGCTGCCCTAGCTGTTTTTCTGCACCTACTTTCTTCTTCTATTTGATCGTGTGTCCTCAACTTCTTTCTCAACTTACTGTTTCTATGCTCCTTCTGCATAGATTCCGCGTTCCCTTATCTCCATACAAAGTGGTGCCTTCCTCCTTCCTCTCTTCGGAACGCCTTTTCTTAGCGGTTAGAGAGGTTTAAACTAACATCTAATCAAATCTACGGACCATCTTTTTTCCGATCGCGGCGATTTTTCCAGCACCTATATTTCTTCCTAAACTTTTATCCTGCTTCATGAAGTTATATACGCTGTTCGTATGCGCAAGGAATGCTGTGTGGGAATGCTCATGAGTGGATATTTCCCGTTCCTTTCATTCCATATTAGACGTCGTTTTTCTCTATCCTCTCTTAGTAACGCATTCTATGCATAAACGGCAGGGCTTAAAAATAACTTATGATCTGAAATACGAGAGATCTACGCCTGAATTTTTCTGTGTGGCAGGGTTGTAAGATTGCTCCATTTCTGGGCGCAATCGTAAAATTTTACCAAATTGTAGTTGAAGTTAAAATTTGAGAACTTTGCTCAGAAACATGCCGCGCTGACAATCTTAACACGAGACGCATCTAATGCAGCTCGAATGCGTCGTGTTCTTCACGAACTCTTTTTTCTCATGACTCAATTACATGCTATGGCTTGGTCATACGTGGACCAAAATTAGTTCGAACCTAAATTTAAGACCCCACTAGGGGTCTTAAGTTAGCTAGCACTCGTATTACTAGGCTAAGAGAAGGAGAGCCAAACTGAAATCATCCAAAATTACAGGTTATAGAGAAAAGGATTTGACTTAAAATGCTGCTTTGAAACTAACTCGAAATATGCAAAGGTACTCGTGCAATATCGTGCAAAGGTACCAAATATTTTCATTTAATAATATTTATTTTTCTATCTATTTACAATTATTTCATCTATCATTATTTCATCTGTTATTATTTCATCTATTATTACTATTTCATCTATTATTATTATTTCATGTATCACTGTGTTTTCTAATATTTTTATAAAAACCACGGTTGTATGGATGCACGTAACATCTCCATACACGAGGCATTTCCAATAATCCTTCGCTTTTAGCAGCAAAGACAGGTGCAACATTTATGAAATGCGAAACCTCCATCCTGTTCAGAGTTCCAAACAGCACTGAACGAAAAAACGCGCAACAATCTTCACGGTTTCCGTGCCAATGTGTCATGTAAACTACAAATGCGTTTTTTCCCCGCGCGGTTGCTGTAGAAGTTTCCCGCAGCAGTTTCCCGCAACCGCATAGTATGTCGTAACACTAACTATGGTTTGGACTTGGGACGAATAGGTTGCCTCACACCCGCTACGCGGACACCAATGAACAACATTGCTGATCATCATTCTGATTCTTCACCCCATGCAAATGCCTTTCATTTAAATTGTCACGGTAGATAACTTTAACTTGGAATTAGCGGTCGTCTTTGTCAATGATTTGTAGTAATAGTGGTTCAGTTACGTCATTAAGTATTATATTAGCATGTTGGATGAACATCAATAACTTTTGGGGGAGCAGGAGACAGTAAATAACAACTTTATTTAAAGCCATTATCTTTATTTTTCAGGACATATCAAACGTTATTGAATATAGCCGTTACGACAGAAAACCCTGCAGGAAATTGAACTCTGAAGTGAAAGAAAAACCAGTTTGAAGTAATCTTGTCTGACCTGTGAAATACAGGGTTTCTCTAAAAAATGTACTCGCATTTCGAAGGACGAGAAAGACATTATATAGGAACATGAGTGAAATAGAATGGCTTCGAATACAGAAGACAAACGCAATTGAAGAATCACGTTTGCAAGTGTTCAAATTGGTGACCATATTTGTCCCAATAACGCTGATAACGTGCACCAAGGGATTCGCAAGAGTCACTAGCAGTTTGTCGAAGAGATTTCTGTGGTGATCAATGGAGTGTTTCCAGCACCAGCTCTTCTTTTCCAGGGCTCATGGATGTCTGTGGTCGTCCAGAACGTACGTTTTTTTGGCGTTCTGGACGGATCCGTCTGCTTCAAATTTGTCTCTTATGCGAGCAATGGTCCGGCGCGTCGGTGGTGGTTTTGTGAACTCGTCTAGAATCGTCTTTGCTCTTTCAGGTCTTCCGATAACATTTCGAGACAAACTCACCCTCTTTTAAGCTAAGTTGATTTTTGCCATGCTGTGATGGATTGAATGCACATGCAATTCTAAAAAACGCAGCATGCTAGCGACATTTAAATTGTGAGTACATTGTTTTGAGACACCCTGTATAAAGAATGGCAGCTAGTTCTATAATTTGTTGAAGCTGCACCAATAAATTCCAGCCTTTGACCAGTATAAGTATATTTTCCACAGACCTGTCGAGAAAGTATTTCCATTTTTCGATGTACACATTTGAAAGGGAAGGGCAGTTGTTTTCCTTGACCTCGTGCGTAAAAGGAATAGTGGTGTGCATTTGAGGGAATTAAAAAAAGGGTATTCCGCTTGATTATCGTTTGTTCTTTCTAGTTAAATTCTACAACATGCTTCATTTTCCGCTTAATGAGCAATAAATATACCCTTTATAACAGCCCCTCAGGGGATAACACTATTGTATCTATGGGAATTAGCGCTCCCAGTGGAGAATGTGAGGGCCCGAGCTGAGATTTGAGTAGGCTTTCTTTTTGTTGAAATAAAGGTTTTTTTCATTGTGTTAAAGACCACTTTTTTCGGTTCACTGCTGTCCTGTTTTTTACCACCTACTACTTTCTTCTTCAACTTTGATCTTGTTTCATGAACTTCTTTCTCAACTTACCGATTCTGTGCCCCTTCTGTATAAATTCCACATTCCCTTCTCTCCATACTAAATTGTGCCTTCCTCCTTCCTCTCTTCGATACGTTCTTTTTTCTTGTAGTTGTTTGGGAGGTTTAACTAACATGCAATATAATCTCATCTTTAATCTCCTTATTGCAGTTCCTAATTCTGAGCAATATTCGTCTCGAAAGATCTAGAGATGTTTTCAATGGAAATATTCAAAATTAGAGAGCCATTTCTTGCTCTCATCTCGTGTTTTTTAATTAAGCTTCGCTCTCTAATATATTAATCAATTCGTGATATATACTACACTTCGCAAATGCAACGTAGGTGAGCAAATTTTGTTAACAAATTCCTATTTTGAGTTGGTATTGGAGTTCTCATGTTTAACTTCGAACTATCTGTTAATATTTTAATGCTCTCCGGTATACCATTCAACATGAATTTTAGGAGGTTGACAAGTTTTTCCTCCACTAAGACAAGCTCATGAACTAATATTGGGGGTCACTTACTCAGTGTGAGCTTTCGATGAAAAATATCATTCAGAAAAGCTCCATTCACTCTCAGAAATTTCACTGATGGAATTTCCAAAAATGTTGGAGAAAATTTGTCTAACCACTTTTTACTGCCTGGCTCCCCGAAATTATACCGCCATGGCCTTTGTGACAGGCCTCTCTAACAATTTTGTGTTAAAATTTTCATAATTACTTAGTACAGCTTTCACTGGATCTTCGAGAGTCGAGTTTTACATCGGGAACTTATGAAAAGTTTAGGCTATCGCGCGGCGATCCTTTGTTGTTGGCGTGGGAGTTTGCAGGACCTCAAATTAAAATTCTTTACCTTTCGTGCGAAGTTGATTCGTCGGTAAACGTGAGTGATGACCCTCTGAAGCTCGAGCTCCTCAGAAGCAATCAATACATTTCAAGCTTTCGTCAAAACTGCTGCAATTTAAAGTCTACGGAAAGTCGCTGTAACTTTTCACTGAACGTAATTCCCTTGAAATTGGAGGTAGTCGAACGAAGCACTGCTCTAACTTTCTATGGAGAGGACATAGATGCCAATTGAAGGTGGTTCGGGAAAAGTCTTAATAATTTTTGATAGTTTGACGAAGACAGACCTGATTCCATATCTGTATGGGTAAAGTTCCTGTGGTTTTCAATCTTGTACTTTTCAATTAAGCAAAAAATTTCCGTCGGAAACGCTTGGAAATTTCGCAGAACGACGGTGCAAGCTCAGATAATAAGTTGTTACTGTTATTGACATAATACCGTTGTACATAATTTATTTGTTGAGTCTTTGAAACAGAACCCCTCAGGGATTTACAACTATTCTACCTATATGAATCAGCGCTCTCAGGAGGAGAATGCGAGGTTCCAAGATATTTAGGTAGGCCTTCCTTTTGGTGATTTAAAATTTTTAAATATAAATTTTTCGGTTCATTGCTATCCTAGTTTTCAGTACCTGTGCATTATTTCCTTTTTTAGTTTTCATCTTTTTTCATAAACTTCCAAACTTACTGATTCTGTGCTTAGGGGATCTTTTGTGGGAAAACGCCTCGTACATGATTCCCCGTAATCTTAATTCTCTATTAAATAGACCTTCCTCCTCTCCCTCTTTAAAATACATTTGTTGTGGTTAGAGAGGTTTCCACTATGAACTTTCTAACTCAATCTTTCAGACAGAAATGATTCATGATAATCCATGAGAACGGCCTAACAAGTTTCAATGTACAGACATATGTGTTAAATGAATGATGATTCACTGGCAGCGACAAAGAGCAAACTTTCTGTGAAACAAATGAGAGTTCATAAGAAAACCTATAGCTGTAACTCAGGCACTCGTTCATTCCAGAGTTCTTGGATTTCTTTCTCAGACAAGGAAATGCCAGTCAGAAGAAATGCTCTGCCTACGAGACTTGCAATGTATTACGTTTCACAATGATTAGATTTCTCCACGAAGTTCACAAACTTGAGAGATAAATGACAAACGTTGGTACCTTGTTTAATTCGATTACTGAACACTTAGTTCCTTTAAAGCACTTGTTCCTCATTTCGCTCGACTACAAAAATTTCAATGGGACTTTAGTCTTTTTCCCACCGCATAATTATAAGTTTGGAACTTCTAGGAAGACGTGTAATATTAAGAGTGGGTGAGCTCATTTTTAATGAGTGGAATGATCAGCACTGCGTTTCTTAAGCCTTCGGTGACACATTTTAAAAACGAAGTTTTATTACACACTAGCGGCATTCTCAGTACTTTTATGGTTCGTTTTAGCTTCAAAAAAAACGTTGAGTTTGCTTCTCGGTGGTCACTGCTTGAGTTTGATAGTCACAATAAATAAATTATAGTTCATCGCTCAAGATTGGAAAGTGTATCATCGCTCGTTTTTATGAAAAAGTTTTAAGGCAAAGGTTAAACAGGTAAGAGTAATTGGAAATGAAATACCAAATGATCTGCTCTTGAATGGTCCACTTACTGTTTAATATCTACTTAAAATTACGAGTCACGAGCCCCTAAAGCTTCATAGACGAGCAATTGGAGACGGAGTCCGTCACTGCTGACGATCTTGCCATGTCATAGAATATACCGGCTGGAGCAGCAGCTCTTCATCTAGTCTTGAGACAGTCGGTGGTGGTAAATTGTATCCGCGTGCATCTTGCATGCATAGAGCCGGCGTGCAGGAGAATCGCTCATGCTACTCCAATCGGTAGGTTGAGATGTCAAAGAGAAGATGCAATCAGGAGCTGACAGAGCTGAGCGGTTAAGGCGATGCTCATGATTAGGCTTGGGAGTCGGGAATCGGTATCGATTGGAATTTCCTCGGGCATAATAAGTTCGATGAACCTTCTGCGTGTGAAGAGCCCGAGAATCTCTGAATTTGTAATATTGAATTTGTACTTCATGAAAGCTCTACATTAATAAAGATTTAATATAGTCAAGTTTAAAATTGCTGCAAAACATTTAACTTACGAATTTAAATCTTAAAATTTCTGTGCGGTGTTCAATATCCTTCATATATTTTCCGCTGCGATTTAAAACTTAAATCAAAAACAAGCGTGCTTCTCGACGAAGTTTTCTTGATGCTTGGATCCTCCTTATCCTGAAAACTGCTTTGATCCTGATTTCATTCTGTGTTCTTCGGACGCTCTGTCGTCGACTTCGTTGTTAATTCCTGAACTTATTTCCCTGCCGCTGGCCGAAGTGCTCGGCGCCAAATTTTTACGCATAATTGCTTCACGCAATGATGGTTTTGTCGCAGCCTCGTTAAGGCCCACTCATTTCTTTGCGTCCTGCTGGCACGAATGTGATGGAACTCTCCCGGAACCAACACTCGGTATGCTTGACTTTTCAAGATAGACTTGGACATCAGATGTTGCGACATGACTGTACTATATGCTTCATTTTATGATTTTGTTGATCCCGTATGCGAGCTAACTCTTGAGTTTGATGCAGGTCTTTGGTGCGAGACGAGCAGAAAAATCTAAGCCTGTTAGTTAAGCTACTGCTAACGGATGAGGAATGGGAGACAAATTCAGGTGCTTTTCATGTTGAATGGCTTTAACATGCTTGCTTGATGTGGATTCAGAGGTTAGGTAATGTAGAACTCATTATTTGGTTAATATTCAAGAAATTCGTCCTCTAATGGTGCTCTAAATAGGCAATAGGTTTGAGCTAGTCAGGTTTGCGCAGTCAGCGCAACGAGGAAATAATGTTCCAGGAGGATAGTTTTGGAGACCTCGGCTGTAGATAAGCTTTCACGACTTCTACTAGCCGTACACACTTTTCTTCTTCGTTTTCATGTCTGAACTGCTGTGGTTTCTTTGTTTTGTTTTCTTCTTCCTTCTTAACTTGCTCTTCCTTGACGCAGAGTATCTTGTGTGGGTGCTCACTTGATGTATAAATTCTCCGTTGTTAAGACCATGTTTAATGGACCTTTCTTTTAGGTTTTCTTGAGATCACCTGTTTAAGATCTTCTGAGTCTTGAAATATAATAAATAAATTCGGAAAAATTTTTGGCTTGCAACGAGGAGGTTTTGAATAAAAACAGATGAAGTTATACATGAATCAGGATTCGAAATCGGTTGAAAACTTAATCTGTAAACGATTCGAAGTGGTGTGATGCATTCTCTCACTGCATTTTGTGTCACTTTTCACCAAGCCTGGTTTCGCTGCATGTCGTTTTTATTCAAATTAAAACATTTTATCGAGTAACGAGGCAAGTGTCGATGTACGGTGGTACCATTCCAGATTATTTTACCAGCATGCTTGTATAGCTAGATATGGAAATAAGTTACATTTCAAGCTTGTACCGTATTAAATGAAAATGCTTCACTCCTCTCAGGGGGATACAACTATTGTATCTGAGAATTTGTGCTCTTAGGGGGAAAATGGGAGGTCCCAAGCTGAAAGTTAGTGGGCCTTCTTTTTATAGAAATACAATGCTTTTGTTTTGTTAAGGACCATCTTTTTTCGGTTCACTGTTGTTCTATTTTTCAGCACCTACTACTTCCTTCTTCAACATTTATCTTGTTTCATGAACTTCTTTCTTAAGTTACTGTTTCTCTATAACTTGTGCATAAATTCCGCGTTCCCTTTAAGTCCCTACTGATTGGTATATTTTTCCTTTTTCTCTTTATCATCTAATCAAATCTTCGTGAGCTTGATGTATTGTGACTGATGATTCTCAACTTCGGCTATATGTATGGTACGCAGTAACTGCATGTTGTATGATTGATATACAGTAACTGTTGTGCCACTCCACTCACGCTGCATGCATGATATGCAGCACCTGTGGTGCTAAAGTTCTCATGTTTTATGCTTGATGTGCATTAACTGTAACGCCACTCTACTCACGCTGTATGCATGACATGCAGCACCCGTGACGCCACTCCGCTCCCTGTGCTGTCAAGACACCCGACTCGTGCGTATTATTCAACAGTGCGCCTATACGGCTTCCCATGCGTCTCCCTGAGGAGGCATGCCGAGTGTGCTGCTTACATTTCACCGAGGTATTCAGAACTGGTATCGCTTGAATCAAAGTTTCTAGAAGTGGCCAGTGTTATTTTTTTGTAATTATGTTGATATTTATTTGTCATTCCATAGAATTTCATTGGGGGTGATAGATGTACTGTCTCTCATACGAGAGACTGACAGCGCGTTTTTTTTTGTGATTCCAGATCATATGTACAATTGTTTTTTTGTAGCTTAACTTATAGAGTTATACTTGCTTTCTTTCAATGGCGTAGTTGAGTTCTACATACAATCGATGTCACTCAGTCATGGCGTTTACGAACATTGTATTAAAACAGAAGATGTCACTTTGCTCTTAGCTCTGATTTTTAGTAAAAATTAGATGAATATATCCGTAACATTCAATGAAATTTTAGATTTTTCCTAACTGAGGCATGTTAGGAAAAGTCTTTTGAATAAAACCTTTGAAAGCTTTCGTCGTACGATTTCAATTGATAATAAATTGCAACTTATCAAATCCTGATATCCTGTTTCAAATTATCTGAAGTTTTTTTCCGGTAAAATTATTTGTTTTGACCTACATACAACCCCTGCCTTGTATTGCGCAGGGATTCTGGGACGTAAGTGGTAAAAAAGATGTTCTTAGGAGAAAAAATTGCTCAGCAGCCCACTGGATAGACAAGTTTTGTTTGAGGTAACCTCCGACTGCATTCTCGTGGAGTGCACCCATTATTGTGTCATTCTAGAGTGGACAGCTAATGTTTCTCACAGAGACGATCACGCCTCGGCTAATTTTTGTCTCACTGTCAAGTTGGTTGTCTCCACGTATATTTTTACATAGACTCTTGATATTCGCGTGAGTTGTTATTCCAATCGTTCTATGTTCGCTTGATATTTGTTCGTATAGGCTATTGTGCAGAGACTTGGTTTGATTGATTTGAAAAGTTCGTAATTCTGTTCGATGGTGAATTTGTCTTGGTTGCATCTTGTCTTTTTTTGAGTTTTATGAATCTCACGGTCTCCAGTTACTTAAGAACTAAAACATAGTGTGCCCAGTTATTCATGACGTCAGTTACAATTGAACGGCGCAATTTTAGAGCAATATTATTCATCCCCTAATTGTTTCGATTTTTATGAACTGCCGTGAAGAATTAAATCATTGAGCTGCCCTACAACAAATGCTTCGTTATCTCCGGCGCATCTTTCCTCGGTAAGGCTCTATTTCCGGAAATCCTCCTTTGTGCGCAAATGGTTTTCTCGCGCAATGCCTCCTCAGTAATTTCTTAGAAAAGACTCCTTGGAGTTCATCATAGAACTTCAGCCATAAAAACTTTCTGCGAAGCTTAGTCGTTTCTTCCGAAGAGAATTAAGCCCCAATCCGACGTAAAACTTCAGTTGAGGAGTTCTGGTCGACGATCAAGATCTGGATTTTGCCTATATTCTATTGAGAAATGCTCAAGTTCTTTCACTTTCTAAAAACAAATGACAAGGGCCTTAGCCACCAATATGTCGTTCGGTCGAGTTGAGTGTAAATTTATCCCAACTTGAAGGCTATCGGGAGTGAGCTGACGTATATCGCTCTCCTGCAAATTTTGGGCCCTGAGCCACGCTCTCTGGGGTGAGAGCAGTCACACCGACAAAAATTAATTCATTAACGGTCAAGCTGACAAAATTAGTCTATTAGCGGTCCAGCTGACAAAATTAGTCTACTACGGTCCAGCTTACAAAATTAGTCTATTAGCGGTCAAGCTGACAAAATTAGTCTATTAGCGGTCAAGCTGACAAAATTAGTCTATTAGCGGTCATGCTGACAAAATTCGTCTATTAGCGGTCAAGCTGACAAAAT
Organism: Platorchestia sp. MABIK; assembly: GCA_014220935.1. NCBI lineage: Eukaryota > Metazoa > Arthropoda > Malacostraca > Amphipoda > Talitridae > Platorchestia > Platorchestia sp. MABIK. The sequence goes on along the minus strand of JACJUY010002588.1, from coordinate 13,778 downwards.
TCGTCTATTAGCGGTCAAGCTGACAAAATTCGTCTATTAGCGGTAAAAAAGACAAAATTCGTCTATTAGCGGTAAAAAAGACAAAAAATAGTCTCGGTAGTATGTGAATGATACTCGGTGTTTCTAGTCCCGACTCCTAATTAATTTAACTACTCGTCACGCAATTGGAAACTTTTGGAAGGACTTACGATAACTTGGCGACAATTTTCACTTTTTTGGAGGACTTATTGTCTATGTACGAAGGTTAGAAAGCCGTGCTACACCAACCTTTTGCACAACTGGCACTCTGACTCAAAAAATTTTCCGTTCTCGTGCTCACCAACGCAGCAGGCATCGTTGAGAGCTTATGAAGGACCACACTTAATGAATTTACTCATATCACCTTCAAGCCCTTCAATATTCGTATCTGCTAACTCGTCAAATATATGACGTCTTCAGTTAGTGTGAGATCTGTATTTGCTAATTATTTTCGCTTCAGTTTTGGCAGTATAACTTGCAGAATGAGAGACTGGAATAAGCCTACGAGCGTTTTAACTGCGTGCGGTCGTTATTCAGTCGAGGTAAGCTGGCCAATTTTGCGATCTCTGGGCCACCAGCTGCGTGGAGGCTCGAAAACAGCGAGGAATACGCTCAGTTTTAGCATGCAATTTTCTAACACTAATTAAGCTTGTTTCAAGTCTCGTTTGTCCTGAAATGTTCCTTTCAATTTCTTAATCGACATCGTACAGAAAATTGTACGAAGTATAATATTCTGACCAGATTGACATTCTGTCACAATATGTACCTATAAGAAAAGTAGCTATAGAGCTATAGTGGTTACTCTAATGTATCAAGAACATTCATGTTTTTAATTTAGAAATATTTAAGACGTACACTCTACGCAAATTGAAATGAATATAATTTTACGACGAGAATATTATTTAGCATTCAGAGGTGATTGTGATTTCGATTCAAAGAGCTATAAAATTTCGAAGCCCTTACGAATAAATAAACTTTTTACTTCCAATTCCTGTGAAAATACTTCAGATGCAACCTTCTCCACCAATAAAGAACAATGACTCATCTGGACAAAGAATTAACATTAGCGATTCTGAGAGGGCGGGGAGGGGAGACACAGCGAAATAATACATGTAGAATTATTCAACGGCCTCGGATATCATCCTTCTGCCAAGCTGCTGCACCTTGCAAAGCTAATTCAAACCGTGCTGTAAAATGACACTGTAGCAAGATTTCACCTAATTGTGTCCTGTCTGTTACTGACGGTGAAAAATGTTCCCTAGCAAATCGTTGTTCACGTCCAGTCATCGACAATGCATTGCCCTCGTCTTCTTCTGTCCCACCAGCGTCGTGCATGCAGTGCGCTTCCTCATTCATTATTCATGTTCTTGGGAGCATTGCAATCTATCATTCTTGCAAACGTGGCACTCCTCTTTTCTCATTCTATTTTTCTCAATTTTAGATCTGCTCTCTAAATGTATTTCAGGAGAACTTTATCTTGTTTGACTCGTCAGCTATTTGAATTCGAGCTTTATTTTCAATCATGCACTGAACGTAATATTGCGAGTAAAATAGGACATTGGCTGGGTTAGTGCAGTTTCTGGTATAGTTGCGCTTTTCAGCAGTATGAGAGCTTGCTATTTTTCAAGTACTCCCAGAGCTCATTAACCAAGCAAATTCTCGTTTGTGTGCCTTGAGAAATAAGGGCTTCTCATTTCGCGTCATGTTGGAGCCAAGCGCTGCGATGTTATTTGTATGGATTTAGGCGCACGACGTGCACAGAGGACGTTCTATACAGACAACAATATGGTTTTCTTTATTTGTCGTTTCCTTTCAGGTTCGCTCTTCACGTGCAATTATAATAAATTTTCAACTCGTAACGTCAGCCTTTATTCGTCTTCTCCTTCTTTTACCACGCTTGAGGAGTTCCTTGTGGCGAATGGACCAGAAACGTTCTCACCCAGTATATTTGATTGTAAGGTAGTGTTTTATGGATGAAAGTTTCTCAACTTTAAAAAGGTTCATACCTTTTCGATCTCCGTCTCCTGGCCCTACCAAGTTAAGTGCGTAGTTTTACGCCAGGCATTGTGAGAAACTAGAGAATTATTCACGATCTAACCTGAGTTCTGGCTTTGTTAAAGCGTTGCCTTCATGTTTTCCGACCTGACGATGTTGCGTTTTCAACTTTCGAAAAATTATTCACGAATTTTCTTTGTTCTAAAGCAACGTAGGCGTATTTGACATTCCTTAAGACGAACACTGGGTTCGCATTAAATGTATCGTGTTAGGTCCCCTTCAAGGAAACAACTTTTACATCTATGGGAATTGGCGCTACCAGAGGGAATATGGGAGATCCTGAGCTGAAGGTTGGGTAGGCCTTTTGTTGAAACAAAATAGGGTTTTTGTTTTGTTACTGGCCATCTTTTTTTGATTCACTGCTGTCCTGTTTTTCAGCACCTATTTCTTTCTTGTTCAACTTCTATCTAGTTTCATGAACTTTTGAACAACATTTATCTTGTTTAGTTCTTAACTTGTTTCTATGCTACGCAACAAATCCGAGTGGAGTCGCTGTAGCAAGTACTGCTGGCTATATCGAAGTAAGAACGCAGTTTCATCTCCGCAGAGCTTTTGCCTTGGGCATCTTCGGTTAGGGAGCCTCAAACTAACATCTAATCTAATCTGCATTATGCTGTATTTTCCTGTCCTGCTCCTGCTGTATTTCTGCAGCTTGTTGAACTTCCTATTTGGTTTTTCTTCCCGCTCTCTCTATGACTGCATGATGATTTCCTTGGACCAGCCAAGTGTATTGCGAGCGACGCTCTGCAATATTTCGACCATCAACACCACTGGCTACTTCCAGTCACTTTGTGGTGTCGCAGCCAAGACACGGATCGCTGACCACAGCACTCGAGTGGACCTCATCCCTCGCTGAAGCAGTGCTGCCCTGTGCTCCTCCACTCGTGTTCTGGCTCTTGTTTGTCTGAAGAGACATGATTGTGTTTGCTTGCCTGTGTTTCTATTGGCACCAAAATTGAGAAATGTGGCTGTATCATATTTACGAAGCGAATGTTGTTCTCTGGCCAGCAATATTTATGATTGTGTTCATGTACCTGCCAGCTGGCTATAGTGTTTCCATTTTTAACGTGTAGGTGATGATGAACGATGAATAATTCGATGGTGTCGGGAATGCGGCCAACATAATTACGGTGCAATCGACGTCTGACATGAGTTTCTCTGATTTCATAGTGTCGCTTTATATCGTTTTTCAGAGACACTGACGCTTGATCTATACTGCGTTAGCGGATTATATTACCCTGACACCAAACTTAGCGTCTTTGCTGTGCCACTGAATCCATTTGGTCAATTCTTTTAGAGTAATTTCCTAGGAAGGTAAATGATTGTACTCATTATCAGAAACACGGACGCTAATCCAGCGAAATCGGTGGGGAGCTTTTATAGTAATGATAGTTTTTTGCGCCCTTTCCAATAAAATTTACTCATGACAAAGTATAAGATCCATACACGGATAATGCAGTCTCGTCAAGCCGTTCACAAGTGCGAAAAGTGACAAGAGCAGTATATTACTGCACACACTACACACATTGCAGGGGGAAGGGGGGTCAAAGAGCACTGTTCGTTCATCTTCTCTAAATGTACGCACATGATAGCGCTAGACTTCACGTCACATCTTTAAAAATTTAGGACGAACTAGAAGTATTAATGTTATTGAGGAGACACGTTTCCGGCCTCTTCACAGCTCTGTAAAAACTTGAACTGCAGCCGTGACGGAGAAGAGCTCGTGCTCATGACGCATCATTTCCGCTGCCGGCAGCGCTGGACCGTCAGTGTAATGACGGCCCCCAGAACTCATTTGGACTATAACCAAGTCGCGCGATGACGAGACCTGGGTGGACTGATCGCCTCACCCGCGCCCTGCATCGTCACCTAATGCACTTATCTCGGGCTTCTCATGTTAAGCAGCTTATGCCTTAATTTCCAACGAGGATAATAGGCTTCGCTGAGGGCTGTGTGCTGCTGTACTCCAACCCGTCGTTGAGAACATTTCTACCGAAATGATTTCTGAAATTTCAAGGCGAGAATTTCTCTGAATTTCATTTGTTTCTGTGAATGTGTGTGGGCCCGAGCTGAGATTTTGTTGGAGTAAAGTGTTTTTTTTGTTATGTTGCGGAAGACCTTTTTTTAGTTCACTGCTGTCCTGTTTTTCAACACCTACTACTTTCTTCTTCAACTTTCATATTGTTTTATGACTTTTTTTCTCAACTAACCGTTTCTATGCCCCTTTTGCATAGATTCAACATTTCCTAATATACATACTTAATGGTGCCTTCCTCCTTCCTCTCTTCGATACGTTTTTTTGTAGCGTTTAGGGAGGCTTAAACTAACCTATAATCTACAATGTTTCGTAAACTTGTTTCTCAACTCACTTTTTCTGCGCATCTCGTGCATAGATTACTCGTTCTCTCAAGTCCATGCTAAATGGTGCCTCCCTCCTTCGTCGTTTTGGAATGACTTTATTTGCGGTTAGGGAGACTTGAACTAACATCTAATCAAATCTTTTCGTGCTATGGGAAAGCGAACCAACTGTTCAACTTATTTTCTAACTTATGCTTGGAATGGTTTTTGTAAACTTCAAGAAAAAACTGCAAACAATACTGTTTGTAAGTCAGGAACCATTATTTCAGGAAGACTTCTAAGTATGTCTTGGCCAATAGAGTGACAATTGAAATCCTGTTAAAACGTGCTTCGTTCAGAAATTGAACTGGTCACGTATGCAGATTAAATGAACTAGTCGTGCTTTAGTAATCCAAGTAGAACAACTTGCGAGGGCGCTGTGCTCGACTAGCGCTGGCCCTCCATATGCTGTCTTGCTTCCATGTTCGTTAGATTTCGTACTTTTAATTACGATGGTATTCACGACATCTTCACACATCAATACTTTGTGCGTGTGTGACTACATAATTTTTCACTCTTAGGTTAGATCAAATCGAAAGCCTTTTCATTGACTGGTAACTAGTGATTTTATTTTAGTCTTCTTCATTTCATAGCTCGCCATGAAACGCTGCCGAAATGCGTCAGCGTATCGGGGATGTGAATAGTTCAATAATGATGGTAAAGTAAATTAACTCGTTGACCGTGATGAGTCAAAATGATGTTTAATATTCAACTTAAATTTAAAGTCAGTCGTGGGAAGCAATTTTGAGACTTTCGAACATTAACTGGATAAGCCTTTAATTGGTTTCGATTAGTGAGGGCCAGAGCTGAGAGTTAGGTAGGTCTTCTTTTTGTTGAAATACAACGTATTTGTAATGTTTAAGGACCACCTTTCTTCGGTTCACTGCTGTCCTGTTTTTCAGTACCTTTAGTTTATATCTAGTTTCACGAACTTCTTTCTCAACTTACTGTTTCTATGCTAATTGGTGCCTTCCTCCTTTCTTTTTTTGATACGCTCTTGCAGCGGTTAGGGAGGCTTAAACTAACTTTTATATATAATCCAATCTGTCTTCGATTAAGTATTTATAAAAATTGAGTATGGAACCACTGGTCAGTCAGCAGAATTATTGAAATTCCCTACGTGTATACCGCCGCCTCATATCGCGACCAACGCGTTGGAAATGGTTTTCTATTCAAAAATTCCCGCCAAGTTTGTCACACGAATTTTTAATAGTAATTTTAACTAAATATTTGAACTGGGATGGTCGAGGATAAATAATCTATCACGTTTCTATCAGATGTAACAGCGCTATCAATTTTGGCCGGCGTATTCTTAAAGTGAGCTTTACCTTGCTTCCCTTTTAGCCCTGAAATTTACGGCTCTTGCTTTTACAGCCCAGTCTTGGGGATTTTTTCCAGCATATAAATTCTCAGTAGCAAGACTTATCATGGGATCCTGCGGGAAGTTTGCGGAAGATCTAAATAAAATTCTTGCGAATTTTTTTCACATTGTGGTCAATTTATTCATGGCCTGAGTGCTGGTATGAACCTCAAATGCATTTCTGTATCCGTCTAAGTCTATAGTATGACAAATTTGCCCATCATACGGGTGAAGAAAAGGGCTCAAATGTCGAGCTTGCTACAGAGTGGCAGGTGAGGCAGCAGGAACAAGACCCGAAGTATAACATACTCACACGGAAGTTGTTCAATGTAGCTACGCAGCAAATCCGAGTGATTTCATATTGAAATAGTTCCACACTTTTTTTTGGAAGCAGTTCATCCAAATCTTAAATTGTTGGCTACTGTATTTTTAATACCTGGATCCACCAAATTCATTAGTGATTGACAGAACTACTGAGCCCTATATTACTAGACTTTTTAGCATCGGTCTCCACCAATGGCGATCTTTTAATTCTCGTCCGCATTTTAATATCGTTTTTGATGGCCTTGTCCGGAATAGTTATGAACAGAATAAGGTCATACAAGTTTATTTAAAATACGTTTTGGGAAAAAATGCTTCCAGATAGAAATTTAAAAATCAGAAAATTCGACTGTTATGTACGTTAGGTCCTGAGCTAAAGATTAGGTAGGCCTTCTTTTTGTTGAAATAGAATAGTTCTTTTGTTACGGACCGTCGTTTTCGGTTCTCTGCTGTCCTGTTTTTCAGCACCTTCTACTTTCCCCTTCAAATTTTTGCTTGTTTCATGAACTCCTTTCTTAGCTTACTGTTTCTGTGCATCTTGTGCATAGATTTCGCGTTCCATTAACTCCATTCTAAATGGTGATTTCGTCCTTCCTCTCTTTGAACACCTTTGTCGTAGTAAAGGGAGGCTGAAACTTCATTGTAATCTATAATAAATTCGACTGTTAGGTGTCAACTTGCTATAACGTAGCCCAGCATCACGGACGCCAGACCTGGGAACGCGCGCGATCTGGAGGAGACACTACTGACTCAATTTCTTTTCCAGCGGCTGCCCGAACTTCGTTAGATTTGACGGACAATCGAGCAGACTTCGGGTCTTGAGTGCTGTCGGTGTAAGGAGTGCCGTAAAAACTAAGGAATATCACGAGCCACGGACAATGCCTTGCGGTTCCTACTTTCCTTTTCTTCTTCATTTCTGGCTCATCAAACGGTGATATTTCTCCCCTAATTCGAGCTCATTTCCGTTTAATCTGGACGCTAATGAAATGCTAATTCGACCTTAAAGCCGCCAACTTCTAAAGGGATTCCTTTCTTGTTGTTCTCGGCACCTGGAGCTGTTGAAAAAACAGCTCGTTTGAACGGGATTACGCCAGCTGATTGGATTCGGTCAGAACTTGTGAGTGGATTATGCCATTTTCTTGAGGACTAAGAGGTCCTTCCCACTTTTTTTGTAATGGCACGTAGGCTCTGATTAGATTTGGCAAGCGCTTGTCAGTAGATTAGGTCACTCTGGGGAAAATTCGATTACTTTTGCCTATCTCGGGCCGTTTGATTGCCAGGGTCGGTTTACGGAATTCAATCACCTTTATGGTACTCTCAACTGGTGCTAGCTGGGTTCAATAGAGGCGATACGTTAATTTCAAAATTCAGAAGGAGAAAATGCATTGCTTGAGATAGGTTTACGCTTAAAATTTTAATAGTGCATCAAGATATTTGCAATGATGGCAAAAGTCTCGCTTTCTGCTGTTTCGAGAGATTTTGTTCCGGAGAAAATCCCCCTCATTGGGATACAACTAATGTATCTATGGGAATTAGCGCTCCCAGGAGGAAAATGTGTGAGGTTCCGAGCTGAGAGTTAGGTAGGCCTTCTGTTCGTTAAAATAAAATGTTTTTTTTGTAATGTTAAAGACCACATTTTTTCGGTTCACTGGTATCCTGCTTTTCAGCACCTACTACTCGCTTCTTCAACTTCTATCTTGTTTCATGACCTTCTTTCTTTACTCCCTGTTTCCATGCACCTTGTGCGTAGATTCCGCTTTCCGCGTGCGTAGATTCCGCGAGTGTAATTTTACCTCATCACAGGAACTTTAATTTGAGTAGGAGGCGTCAATGTTGCCTAAATAATGCGACTGAAACTTTGTGCGCACGTGCAGACGTGCGATTTGTGCATTTAACCAAAATTTTACTTCGCAGTTAGCACAAGATTTTTAATCGTAGTGGTAAATGTGTGCTTCAACCAGACTGACCCAAAAAGTGGATTTTTGACTGAATAGACTCTTGCTTCTTCATTTCCATCTCCCATAGATCAATTTTACTTAAGACTAACTTCTATTTATTGTGTCCGCGTTGATGTTCACTTGACAAGTGTTGTGTACTGCGACGAATATTTCCTCGACGCTACACACGTCGTGTCCGTAGCCTGGCTGCAGCAACGAGCACGCCTGATGTTGGGCGTCCGAATAATTGCGAGGTATGGATTTACCAGTGATCGGCGCCTGGATTTATGGGCTTGATATGTTGCATCGTAGCGAAGGTTATGGTGATCTCCAGGTTCAAAGCCTTCTTGATTTTAATTGAACGGCTGAGCTTGTTATGTGCGGGGCGAAACTCGAGCGAGACATGCTGATGCTAGTGGAGGTTCGTCCACTGCGTGATAATACATTAGTGTGCACTGGCCGAAAGCAATTTGTCTGTTAGTTCGTTTGATTGTTTGTTGAACGTAGATCTAGAAGCATTCTACTTTTCAATTGATGTGAATGGAATGGCGACGATGCACTTATAACAGTTGAAATTTCTTTTTTAAACTGGAATTTTAAGTCCCCTCAGGGAGAGAAAATTATTGTATCTTAGGAAATTAGCATTCCAAGGGGGGAAATGTGAGGTTCCGAGCTGAGAGTAAGGCTGGTCTTCGTTTTGCTGAAATACAATAGCTTCTTTGCTTCAAGGACCATCTTTTTCCGCTAACTCCTGTCCTGTTTTTCAGCCCCTACTACTTCTTTTATCTTGTTCAACATTTTGACTGCGACGTGAGACACAAGTAGTTAGTTGGAGTTTTCATAATGCTGCTAACCGACCAGTATTCACCAACTCGATTTCTTGTGAACTTGATCAAAACTAAATGTAGGTAGGCGACCCATAGTTGGGTCGCTTGAAAAAGTTTTAACAATCTTTTAAAATTAATGGTATTTAATGGACCCAGTTAATGTTCGGTATTTATAAAATTTCTAATAACTATTGAACTTAAATTTGAATTGAACACTGAACTTCAGTTTCTCACATCGCAGTTAACGTGTTAAACTTGAGCTGAATATTTAACTCCAATTTTACTTGCAGCAGCCAGAGTGTTAATAAACTTCCTCGGTTTTACGATTTCTATGCGTAGGGTGTGGGTAGATACCTAATGCATAGATTCCCTGTTCCCTTAATTTCATATAAAATGATGTCTTCCTCCTTCCTCTCTTTGGAACACCTTTGTTGAGGTCATGAACAATTTGTAGTCCACCCAAATTTGGGGCCATTGCTGCATGTATCCTACTTAGAGTTTCTTGCATCGACTTTCCAATAACACTGATTGATTTACATTATTTCTAATTTGAGTGTAAATGTTATCTAGACGCGGAAAAAGGCTACGTCATTTACATTGAAGCAAATTCTCATCATCTGAAGCAACCGCATTATTTTCTACTTCTTCCCTCGAGTTAACCGAAAAAATTCTCGCGTTGAGCCATTCTCGCCCATTTCAGGTTTTTCTAACACTAAGAGTAAAGTTTTGGGCTTTTCTCAAGTATACGCTGCTCAGAATATTATGAAAAGAGTTAGAGTTCCGATATCATCGAGATGCTTAGGCTGGTCTGTTGAAGTGATTAAATTCAACTTTTTTTTCAAAGAAATATTCTGGAAAATTAGCGATTCTGATGCTCACTTGTTGAGTTAGATATAAATTATCGCTCACAGGGGAATGATAATCCACAATTTGGGCTCAAATTATAGGATTTTTTTTATTTTGAATACGTATTAACAGCAGTTACTTTGATACATTTTGTTTGCTCAATTTTTGACGTTGATACTTGACTTAATTGTGGCAAATTTCATGAAATATGTATTTCTTAATTAAATAGGGTGTGGGTAGATGGGTTAAAAAAGATGAGTTTTTGCTAGACTTAAGAAACATTCTACCTCTGTAACACCTGTGGTAAATAGATTGTTTAAATTGTTTAAAATGTCAAAGTGCTAGTAGTGAACTGAAGTACCGAAGAGAATTCTGAAGTATATAACCCATGAAGTGTAGGTAGACGTGCACAAACGATGCGTCTGATGTACTTAATCCATTTATTTCGGAAGCGGGCTGCTGTATTGATGGTACAAATATTTTTCAAGTTGGTTCCGCTGCATTTTCCCTTCAATTAATTGCTTCATCTGACGGCAGAGTCACACGGTACGCACTCCGGCGTCTGTCTCCCCTGGAGAGCTCATTTTAAAGTCGACTGGAAACGTGAATGATTCAGTAGTAATTTCGCTAAATTAGCAGGACCCAATCATGCAGTAATTGGCCAATCAGGCTTGAAAGTAATGCACATTATCATTAATTTATTTCCTAAAATATACTGAGAACAGAGCGCGTCATTCCGGTGCATGTGATGAACGCTGTGCAGCAACTCGGTCACCATGATATCCCGATTGGATATTATTACTCCCTTCGGGGGGATACAACTGTTGTACCTATGAAAATTAGTGTACCCAGGGAAAATATGTGAGGTCCCGAGATGAGGGATAGGTAGGCATTCTTTTCGTTGAAATAGATTTTTCTTTTTCTTTCGGGTCATCTTTTTCGGTTCATGGCTGTGACTTTTCTCAGCATCTACGACTTTCTCTTTTGACTTTAATCTTGTTGCATAAATTCACTTCCTAACTTAATATTTATACGCACATAAGATCTCATCAAAAACACACCTTACGAATGGAGACTCCGTTTCCTCTTCTCCCTAGTAAATGGTGCTTTTCTTCTTCCTGTCTTGAGAACACCTTCGTTGTGGTTAGGAAGCCTCCATTTATACATCAACTGCTAATTTAATCAAGATGGAAGCTAGGGCTGCGCTGTGCGAAGGTCTGCCAATTCACAAAGACTTGGCGCTTAAAACAGCTCCAGGGATTGAGTGGACATTTTTGCGCAGCCGCTGCGCATTGCCGGCGCTGCCAGCTGCATGAATCGATTTCTGCTTGCTCGGACTACGGTAACGAGTTTCAACATCAAAGTACCCTGGTGTCAACGAGCTATCACTTTCTCTCGCTTGTATTTTCGAGGATTTATTCAAAAAAGTGTGTTGCAATTGATGATATCGTTCATATAACTAATAAATACTTTTACTTAGGAGGAAAAATTTTTTCAAGCTCAGAGGTGACTGCTTGTACGCTTTTTTGCTTTTACAGAATGATTTTTTATGTTATAATGACCAGAATTTGAATTACATCTACTGTTCTGTCGTCGGCCTGTATTTTTCGAATACATTGGTAAAATCGTACTCTATGCTTCATTCGAAGGGTTTTTTTTTCGTCGCAGCGTATTGTGATAGCATCAGATCCTGATAAATGAAGCTTTTCACAATGGAAAAGCATCGAGTTCTCCTTTACATTATTGCTCGAGCTCTCCATGGCAGAAGCCAAGGACTTCAAGTGGCACTCAGAGCTAACGCGTTGCTTATCCATGAGGCAGAAATGATGCTTCCACAATAGTTATTGTTGCTTAGAGTGGCTCTCTCCCATAGACCTACGCTGATCCGAGCTAAGCTCAAGTTTTGAATTAGAGTGCTAGCTTAATGATGATGGTGTTCCGAGTTATTATCCGAACTCTGTCCGCGAGAGCATTTTTGTGTATTCTGAGTGAACAGATATTGTATAGAGTAGGATTTTATTCGCTGCTCATAGGTTATCAAAGTAGGTACCGTGATTAAGAAAGGGGTGGTGATTTGGACAGGTCCTTTCCGACAATTTGTGTTGCTCAAAAAACACTGCGCAAGTGTTTCCACTGCATAAATATCTCTAAACGTTTAAACTTGAATTATTTTCTCGCCAAGGCATCCCGCCGCGTAGAAGTTTCTAATGTGTGGTATTTAACTCGAAATGTTTAATTTCCGTTTGTAGCTTTTCATACAGTATCTGTTCGTAGGGTTCCTCACCAGATACCCTTCATGAGCTCTACACCTATTGGATCCGTGAGAATTAATGCTTCCAGAGGAATGGTACAAGTTTCCGAGCTTAGCTTTGATGAGTTTTTTCCTAGTTTAAGTTTTAAGTGACGGGCTTAGGTTCTCTGTTTTGTTCCCGAGCTAAGAGTTGGGTAGCCTTTTTTTTATTGCAATGATTTTCTTTTGTTTTAATAAGGACCATCTTTTTTGGTTCACTGTAATCCTGTTTTTCAGCACCTGACTTTCTCCTTCAACTTCTGTTTTGTTTCGTAACCTTTCTTCTCAACTTACCGTTCCTGTGCGCACTTGATCCTGTCCGGGAACATGCCTTGTGCTTACATTCCGTGTTCCCTCAACTCCATACTAAATGTGGCTCTCATCCTTCCTCTCCTTCAAAATTTTTGTTGAGATTAGAGGGGCTAAAACCAATTAATAATAATTTCTATTTGGTTAAGGATCTTTTTTTTCAGTTCACTGCTGGCGTTTTAAATCTTCTTTTAGGTTCTTCTTCAACTTCTATCTTCTGTTATGTACTTTTTTCAAGCTTACTATTGCAATGCGCAGGACTTGGGACGAGCACGTCGTGCGTAGTTTCCCCATACGCCTAATTTCGTTTTAAATAGTGCTTTTCTCGTTCCTCTCTTGTGAACTCCTCTGCTGTGGTAGGGAAGCTTAAACCAGCTTATCACTTGAACCGCTCACTGAATGACGAAATGTTTCATCTAACTGAATCCTGAATATACATAGGCTTTGTTTTTGCGAAAAGTTTCTGAAAGAATGTCTCTTTTCCGAAGGGATTCTTCGTTTTGAGTATATAATTATGTTGCTACATTATCAAGTGTTTATTCAAGTAGACAATCAGTGCCGAGCATGTAGTCGAAATACATCATTCAATGTTTTATGAAGTTTGAGAACGTAATTTAAACGTGCTTCGGAACCTTCATTGAGTAGGGATAAGATGGCGGCGAGTGCAGTGCATGCTACGTTGCAAAGCCATCAATTTGTTTTCTTCAGTTATTAGATACCGTAAGTTAAACTATGTGGTGTGTGTGAAATATACGTATCATTTTATATAAAGGTTTTGGATGAATACAACGGGATTAGTTAATTTCGTGGTTGTCCCTAGCTGATATTATTCAAAACAGGCTTAATAGAAACACATGTTCTTTGTGATTGCTTTCATAGTTTTTAATTGTGTTCCCTACCTTGTGTCTGGTTATCTAAAAACATAGAAATTCTCCCATTCCGACATACTTCTTCTCAAAGTTCGAACGCCATTTCGTTATGTGCAAAGATCAAAATGAATGCGCATATGTTCACGGAAACAACACCCATTGTACGGCACAGCTCTCGCAATCCCGCAAGGAGCAGCTATTTATACGCAATAAACAATCCAGTTGGCGATCCCAGTTAAAAACTTGAGCTTCACTGGAGGAAAGACTGAAATTTTAGGACTTGGGATGCGTGTTATTGGGTGCGGGAGGCAAGAAGCGGCGGCGGCGCTCAGCTGTTCTGCAGATTAGGCGGAGGCTCTCGCTGCTGCAGCTGTGGCGCGCTTTGCATAATGGCGGCTGTGAGGGGGTGTGAGCGCGTGTGTTTGTGTGTTTGTGTGTTTGTGTGTTTGTGTGTTTGTGTGTTTGTGTGTTTGTGTGTTTGTGTGTTTGTGTGTTTGTGTGTTTGTGTGTTTGTGTGTTTGTGTGTTTGTGTGTTTGTGTGTTTGTGTG
>JACJUY010002587.1:37182-99692 GCA_014220935.1 Platorchestia sp. MABIK | reverse complement strand
TGTCATATACTTTTAGAAATGGAAATTGGGTCAAACTAAAGAGGTTTTAGTTGTAAAAGTATAATAATTTTATGTCGCTACTGCGTTTAACTATTCATGGAACATAGCTCTCACTGACCGTACGTGACTCATCGGGAATTCAACGTTATAAATTCAGTTAGCGGGCCTGATTAAACGCTTTAATTTCAACAGTTAGCGAACTAATTTACTAGGTATGAATAGGCTCTTTATTTGCTTATACTTTTCCTATCATGATTTATGACTTTAATTTTTATGATAAAATACGTATTATAGGAAAGTATCGGTAAAGTATCGGCCGGATTTTGCCGATACCAATACCGATACCGATACCAGTAAAATGACCGATACTTGCCGATACCGATACATCGGTACATCACTAATTACGATGCATAAATGATGTGTTGCTTTGTATGTATGACAAAACACAGAGCTCCAAGTCTCATATTTTGAAAAAACGCCAATTTCTTATGAAAGCACAGCCAAGTGCGCGTTAAAGTTGGTTGTTGCGTATGTTCACCTCTCGGTTTGCGCAGTCGTTGGTTGTTTATTTTCCCGCGTGTCCTATTGAGTTGGCGATGCTGATGCATTTCTCGTTATCGAGAGTTCATTTGCAGCCACACAACGCGGCCCATCTCCCGTGCAAGAGCTTGTCAAGCGCACGTATGGACTGTGTAGCTTCCCCTTCACTCTAGAGTCTTTGATTAACTTGAGAGATGATCGGTCCTTAGATCGTGCGTGTACAAATTGGACATGACTAAATGGAATCCGAGTTGAGTCGTGTGCAAACAAACACGTCTGATAAGATGGACGCTTGAGTCCTCTTGAATGAGTGGTGAAAATTTATTTCAAGTTGGAGGCGGCAGAGAGCCGCCTTCCAAATCGGTGAGAACTCTGGCATAGAATGATCATGATAATTACAGTTTGTCTGCGGATATGATGTACAATGATAAAAGTTGACTCCTAATGTTTTGAATGTTTTGTATTTGGTACGAAGTAAATGGATGTTCGGTGGCGCTTGTTCGCTGGTTCCTGATGAACTGAATGACAAAATTTCGTTGACAAAACTGAATGAACAAAATAAATGTTTATGAAATGTAACTTGCAAAAGTGTAATGTGTTGTTAGAGATATTTTCAAAATTAAGGTACTGAATCATCTTTGGTGTTTCTTTCGATTGAACGTTTCTTAAACACTTGCGCAATTCTCTCGATCAGTTTTGTTTACGAAGTAGACTACTCTGTGCTTGAAACATTATTAGCGTGTATTGATCAATTTTTGCTTGAAATTTTGCAATGATGGTCGATGTTCCTTGTTCGTAAATGTTGTTAACAATGATCGAAATCTCGAAGTCTTTTCATCAGTGAATGGTTGACGCTTACTTAGTAGAAATTTTACTTAGTAATTGCTCTTCATCTGACCCATTCATCAGTGTCTCTTTAGCTAACATCTTGATAACTCTCTTATCATAACATTGAAAAAAGAGAAAAGCATCAATATTTGTTCTTTCTCAAATATCCTTCTGCAGGGCCGCGGCCACAGGCGAGATGGGAAGAGTTTAACAAGGGTTGTGTGAAAGCTCAATGAGCATGGAGGAATCTTGAGATAGCTGCCGGAATCTTGTGTTCTTTGTTTTCATATTTTATCAAGTTGTGCATTTTATGCATGACGTCACATGCGTTTATTTTTGCGCGTAAGGGGGCTTGGTAGAAAGACGGTGCCTTAGAAGAGAGCGTTAATCTTTGGCCCTGATAAAGCGGAGTGTGTGCTAGCGGTGTAACTAATGGCGAAGTACAGGTGCTACACGCTGGTATAGATAGTGCGTGTAGGTGCGCTCCTTCAATCTTCAACATACACATGTTTTGATAAAGAAAATAGAAGTCGTCTTCGAGAAATGTTCGTTTCGATTTCTAGCTAGAAGCTTAGGCCATCATTCGATTTTCAGTCAAAAGTATAAATATTTGTGAGCTTTGGCCAAAATAGCATTTAACTTAACGTCTTGTTGTGCCTTAAGAAATAAGCATGTCTGGGAAGCATTAGAGCTTAATGAATGTTGGTCGTACTAGTGAGTAATAAGCATCACAAAAAGATAGAAAAAACTTAATGAGTTGCAATTGTATTCAACGATTTCCGAGCCTCGAGAAGCATCGCTATTTTTTGGCACAATTTCAAGCTAGAGCCTCGCTTCAAATTACTGTTGTAGGGCCCCAACATTAGGGTCAAACTATTATTAAAAGTGGGACCATTTTAACTGTAATGTCACTGAATTCTATCCCGTCATTTTCACAAAGGAAGCTCCCCGGATTGTCGTGCTTGCCAACGTTTATAAGCCAAGGGAATTAAATAAAAAGATACGTTCTGCTCTGAGACGAGAAATTTCTAGCCTCTTTTGAATACTTGATGAGAATACAACTTCAAGTGAGTCCTAATTTATCTGCAGTTTAGTCTCGCTTCAGATTGAGGAATTGGGGACCATTCTTATCATATAGTTCTCGTTGTGCTTGACACAATAATGTTTAGTTGTGTAATTACACTTTTATCGTCGTCTGGTTTTGTATGTATTTTTAAAACTTTATTTCGTATTGCTTAATTTTTCCTCATGACACTTAGGATCTGCAATAAGTTCAAGTAGGAGAAGTCCATTTATCCTATGCTATGAGGACTGAAACCCCCAGTTCACTGTTAGGTCTCGCCACAGCTCAAGATCGGCCTTTGGGACTTAATCATCTTCGCAGACTATGCTTCTTTTAGTTTTTACGCTTTCTTTGTTATCGCTTTTTGTCTTTTCTTCTTCTTCTTTCTGACTTGCTGTACCTACGGACAGGGTATCCTGTGAGGAAACAATTCTTGCGCAAAGATTTCCCTTTTTCTACAGCCCATATTAAATGATCACTTCTCTTTGAGACCGCCTTTGTTGTGGTGTGGGAATCATAAGCTAACTAATATAATAATAATGATGATGAAAATGTTATTGTTGCTTAACTTTTTTCTTCAACAGGTATCGTTCATGTATGTTTGCGTCGTCATGTTAGTTTGTGATAAAAGTGACTGTCTTTCAAGAAACTTAGAGGTTAATGTGAGCACAGTTTGTTGGACATAATTACCCTACTTCCCATGAGTGTAAGTTGTAAACTCAAATAATGTATTCATATTTCCTGAAAATACCATTGGGCGACGTATTTGTCGCGTCGAAAGCTTGTTTTGATAGAAAAACGTGCGCTTAAAGCTAAAACAATACTTATTTTATAGTGTGTGTCAATGTCCATTGGAACGGACGTGTATTTTCGTGTTTAATATCCTTAATGGGTCTTCAACATTTATATCCATCAGAATTAGTGCACCCAGGAGGAATGTGATGTTCCCAAGCTAAAGGTCAAGCTTGTCTTCCTTTTGTTGAAGTAGATTTGGTGTTTTTTTTTACCACAGACATTTTTTTTGTTTTTGGTTCACTGCTGTCCTGTTTTTCAGCACTTGTCACTTTCACCTTCAACTTTATCTTTTTTCATCAGCCTATTTCTTAACTTATTGTTCCTATGAGCAATGGATCATGTGTAGGAATGCACCTTGTGTATAGATTCTCATTTCCCTCCATCTCCGTACCAAATGGTGCCTTCATCCTTCTTTTCTTTGGAACACCTTTGTTGGGGTTTGTCTAATGTAATATAATTCCCATCATAATTACCTAACCATGCCGTTGTGAATGTTTTCATTCTGTGAACAGTTCATCACTGAGATGGGTTTTATTGCTATCTATCCACACATGTTATGTAAGTTCAGTGAAACCATAGGCTGGAATATATTAAGTTTCCATCAAGGATGACGAATATGCTCCAAAATAATACATGGTAAATTATCCAGCTCTGCCTTACATCGTTAACTTGCGCTGGCTCCAGAATAGCATCATGTTGCTCACTTTGTGTTAGCCACTTTGTGAGGCCTACGCAGACCTGGAAACTTTTAGGAATATCGTCGGATTCACGCGGGTTAATTTTTTATTAAATTTGTTTTATCATGTATATATATAGGCAAGAACGGATGAGATCCCGGATAGTGGATTTTAGCAAATTTTTCTATAATTGCAGTACGATGTGTTTCCTTCTTTGAAGTATAACAACAATGAAAATAAATTTTTTCACTGAAGAAGAACTACCTTTATTTTCATGCGACTTCTGATAATGTTATCATTGAAAAATTTTCCTCTCAAAGTAAGCGTGATGTATTCCATGTAAAATTTTGTAATGTGTTCTTCAGTTTTATATTACTTCTATGTCTGTGTCTTGGGTTATTATGAAGCTTTTGCGGGGGAAATTCACTCGAAATCTGAAAGTGATGCTCATGGGTTCAACGTCACCGATGTAAAGCATCAACGCATCACGCGAAAACATTTTAGAGGGCGCCAATTTCGACCATGAAGTGCCTCTTCGAAACATCACAATGTATCTTAAGAGTTAATAGAAGCTTCATTTTGTAGCAAAACAAAATCGCCGTCTCCATGAGCATTTAGCGTGAGGACATAATTCGACTTTTAATATCGGGAGAGACCGCTTTTAATGAGCTGCTGTCCGACCCATTTGAAAGGTTCGCAACCTTGACACAGGAAGCACGTCTGGCGATTTGACGACGATAATATTGTTATCGTGACGACGGAACGTGTAATCACGCCGCTCGTTCTGTCCTTACTTGGAGCTCGTCAGCGTGACCTGCACGGCGCTTGCCGAGCTGGCGCTAAGGTGCCGAGTTTGTTGCACACTTCGGGCCATGTCGTGTGCTGGGGCTCCTCACACTGCGACGACTGCCTTCAGGTGCTCTGAATGATATTATCACGAGAGTAAAAATGTCATGAGCTTGCGGTCTAACTTTTGAGGTGAAAAGTAGTAGCAGGTGGCTAAAAATTTGCGATCGTTCACATTTGAGTGAGAGTAGCTGTGCGGTAATTACGACCGTGGGAATTTTAAGCTGACCCGTCGAATAGTGTCAAACTGATTATAGTTAGACTCTGATTCGAGGTGGTTGTAAAAAAAACTCATGGCGGTTATTGTTCATAAAAACTTGTTTTCTTTTCTAGACGCATGTTTCGGGTGTCGAAGGGCTTGATGGATAGGAATGATCAAAAGTATGAAAGGATCCACGGTTGTGTAAATGTACTCCAATTTTTTAAATTGTTGACGTTAACTGCTTGACATTGCCATATGAGTACAGAATTTTTTTTGGAAAGTGTTGATTGCTCTTATTTTTTTGCCGTTTCTCTAGAGATTGGGATGAAATTTTCTTATTTCCTTCACGAGATGTGTAAGAATAAAATTTTGTGATGATACTTGCTGTAATATCTCAATTGCACGCGTACCCTCTGCGCAGATCGACGTCAATGAACATTCAAAAATTTGGATTAAAAAATGTACAGATATTTCAAATGATATTTATGGTGTTAAATCTCTAAATTTTGCAGTGAAACTCTATGCGAAGAATGTATTAGTTATAGTTAATGTGGTGAGATCTCAGTTGGAAAATCTGAAAGAATGAACGCCATCACAAAAATCAACGACTTCTTGCATGGAATTTTCTGAAGTTTAAAAATAGTTTTCTTTTGCGAGACTGTCAATAGGGTGTTTGATTTGCGGAACAGAAAGCTGTGTTGGATTTCATCTGTTGTCACCGACGTAAAAGGAGGCAAGCATCTGGCGACGACTCGAGAGAAAAGAATGAGCGAGAACTGTGGCGTGTCATCGGCGCAAGACAGATCGTCCTCTGCAAGTGTGCCCCTGTTGAAAACAAAGACCCGCTTTGTGTTGGGTTTTGGGAGCCTTCTTGTTTGGAGAGCCTGCTGAGGAAGTCTGATTTTTACGTTGCACAAGTGAGGCTGTTGAGGCTGTCATCCATCTCCACTGCGCTGGCGTGCTGTGCCAACTGTAGGCTTCGTCACAGTGCGCCAGCCCGTTATTTCATCATTCATGTTGTACCGTTCTCAGCTTGATTTAAACTTTACGGGGACTCTTCTCTCAATAATGGAGCTATTGATGACGATGTCACTAGGGCCTGATTTGTTCTTTGAATACGTTACCTTGCAAAAAATAATGATTAGTTTTCTTTTTAGAATTCGAAATTTCATTGAGTTGTCGATCCTGAAATTTTTTAACTTTCCATGTCGCTTCATGAAAAAGATGAACCATTTTCATACGTAAACAGCAATTTTGTTGTAGTCTGATGACCAATATAAAACGCAGAAAACAATTAATTGATTTTCAAAAGCCTCCGTAGAAGGAACAAAGCTGATTGTCAAAAGCCTCAGTGGAAGTAACAATGCTGATATTCAAACCGAAGATTTTAAAGTATAAAATAGTGGAATGGATAGATCCGGTACCTCTCATTTATTCGATGTTACATAATGGTGGTTTGTGATGGTCCTCTCGAGTCCGTTCGTTTGACAGTTCGCTGCTTGTGGAAAAATTGTGATGCCCATTTCAGAAACGGTTGAGAATATTATACATAAGCGTGTTTTTAATTCTTGGAAAAATGACTTCTGCATTTTAAAAATATTCTTAAATCAATTATTAATCCTTCGAAGTGCTGTATGGTTACGGAAAGTCATAGAGTAGAACATATGTTTTTCTCTGAAATTGTTACCGTTGTGTTTCACCACTTAAATTACGGCTAAATATTCTATCTAACACACGCGATTCGTTGCATTGAGAACTTTTTTACCAGGTTTCTGAAGTTCGAGAATTTCTACTCGGCTTATCTAGTAATTTTACTGTATAGGATTCAATAGCGTTTTGGTATCTTAAATAATCAGATTAATATGAACATTTTTATGACGACTCCATTTCTCAAAATAAAATTCGTAGCTCTCTTTACTGATGAAATGCGCTTAGAATATATCACGGAATATCGATCAGAACGACGTGATTTGTGGGTCTGTTCTATCAAATAGTTTGCATCATTGGAATGGCATCTATGATGCCAGGGAGGAAATACACGGGTGCTCATCAATGTTTTTTTTTTTTGCGAATGACATCTCCGGGCACAGCCAGGGAACTCCGATATCTGCTCTCCGCATAAACACGGTGATTGCGCTCGAGAATTTTGTTACGTTGTTCCGCTAGGGGTCTGCAATAGTCGCTGGCCGATGCTGATAGCGGAAACATCATCTACAAATTTCATTCGCTTTGTGAAATTATTGATAGTTCTTACAAAATTGCCTGAAGTTTGACATCTTTCTTTTATTCTATTACTTAAGCAAAATACATGTCACAAAACTCATCTTCGATAATCTGTTCGGACTGGGATTTGATGTATGTACATGGAAGAGCGTCTCAAGTTCATAGCAACATCTTTTTCAAAAATAAATTTAAACTTTATTTATGAGGTGCAAAGCGGGAAGATATAAGGTCACGATCGGAAAGTTAGGAAGGCCTTCTTTTTTGTTGAAGTGGAATAGGTTTTTTGTTACGGGCCATCTGTTTTCACTTCACAGCTGTCCTTTTTTCAGTACCTATTACTCTCTTCTTTAACTTTTATTTTGTTTCATGAACTTCTTTCAACCTTGCTGATTCTATGCGCGGGTTGTACGGACACACCTTGTGTATAGATTCCCCTTACCCTTGATTTCATACTGAATGGTACCTCCCTCCTTCCTTACTTGGGAACACCTTCGTAGTTGTTAAGGTGGCTTAAATCATTATTTATCGAATCATTCGAGTTGTAACATGTCATAGACTTTTTTTCTGCAATGTTATTAGTATTAATTTTATCGTTTTTCTTTTGTCACGGGAGATATTTTCCGTTCAGATTGTTTTGGCGACGTTTGTTTTCAGATCGCTCATTTACACTCAGTGAGGAACGTGAGTCATACTTTCATGCCCAGAAAAACTGTCTTTTGGAAGCTTGTATTGTCGCGCTGCGCCCTACACCGATCGAGTCCTGAAGTGCATTTCGCTGTGTAAAGAATTTAAGTCATGCTTTGCATAGTTAGAGAACAGAACGTAGCCTGGCCCAGGAATGACTGGGCTCTGTTTGCGGTGTCCTCTCACTGCTCTTGGAGGTGTTTGCAATCTGGCCAGTCGAGCCAACATGAGCATGCGTTCTGTTAATTTGCACGACGATGTTTCAGAAAATTTTTTTGGATCGTTGCCTTTGATATGGAAAGCGAGAGGAGCGAAGAGGCTGGCAAAACTGCGTGCCGTGTATAGACAGAGTCCACTTTGATGCAATGAAGCGTGGTCGGATCGCGGTTAAAAAGGAAGAGACGTACGGAGGTCGTGCGGTGGATTCGGTGCAGAAAAAATTGGACGGCGAAAAATACAGAATTAGCTAACCTCGAGATCTTTGCTAACTAAATACGGAAAAATGAATTTCAGTTGTCCAAGTGGAGTTCGGTCAAACAAGCGAAGAATGTTCAATTAGAAATGTTTTATTTTTATACGTAGCCTTGCTAAGCATGCATCAGGTTGCAGTCGACGTCCCCTGTTTTTAGAATTGCTGTGCGGTGTTCTGGGTAGTCGAGCATAGCCGTAGAAGTTGCTTACTTGTCTTTACTCGGGGTTTATACGCTGGAAAGATTGTTGCTATCGTTAAACTCCTACAAGACAACTAATGTACCTACGTATCTGGGGGATGCAACTAATGTATCTGTGCAAATGGGGACACACCTAATGTACATTTGTAACTGGGGCATACAAGTATAAAAAAAGAGCAAATAAAGTTACTTTTAAATTCAACATTCTTAATTAAATAGTCAAACACTAAAAGAAGAACGTTTCGACCCCTTTAAGGGCATTTTCAACTTCTGTCGATAGAAAATTACAAATTCAGTAAAATTTCAAGTAAAATGTTAGACGATGAAAAAAAGAAAGAGTAGCATTCTACTAAAAACCAACAAATTCAACCTAAACTAGCTGAAGAGGGAAAGCGGACTGAATGTCATTTAAAACTGGTTTTATCGTTAAAATATACAGGGATTCTAAAATACGAAAATTTATAATACCAGAAGTAGATGCAATTACTTTAAAATTGTCTAAGCGTACTGGAAGATCACACTTCTCTGCATAAGAACGGATGACAGAATGAGATCGCGTAGAGAGAAGGAGGCCTGTTCTAAAACTCCTACCAGCATGCTCCATAACGCGAACACTAAGGGCCCGTTTAGTTGAGCCCACGTATTCAGACGCGCAATGTGCGCAACAACATTTGTAAACAACGGAAGAGAGCATGCCTTTGGGAGTTTTATCTTTATAATTGAGATAAAACCTTATTTCAGACGTATTGACCAATTTAATTTTGATATCTATATGCATGAAATATTTAGATAATAGCGAATGCAATTCCTTTTTCAGCTTCTCCGATTTATACCCAAAAAATGGTAATGTGAGGCTTTTTATTGACTAAGTATGAATTCAGCTTGCTTTAAAATTTATTATTCAAGAAATTTTTAGTAGCTGAATCAATGAGTTGGCAGGAAAAACCGTTGCATATAGAAAAATATTTTAAAAACTCAGTTGTATCAGTTAAAAACTGTTAAAAACTCACTTGTAAGAGTTGTATGGGGCATACAACTATTGTATCTATTACCAATCCCCGGAAAAAAATGTGATTCCGCGCTGAGTTAGGTAGGCTTTACTTTTGCTGCAATGGAATAAGTTTTTGTTTTACTACGGACAATCTTCTTTTCGGTTTCCTGTTGTCCTTTTTTTCAGCACCTATTACTTTTTTCAATTTTTTTGGTACCATAGACTTTTTTGCAATCTTGTAGGGTGTGGAAATACACTTTATGTATATGTGCTCCTTTCTTATACTTCCATTAGGTATGGCGCCTTCCTCAAATCTTACTCGGGAATACCTTTGTTGTAGTTAGAGATGCTGAAACTCACTTACAATTGATATTCTAAATTCTAATCGCCTGTTCTGTTTCATTTTAACCATCAAATCAAATACGCAAGAGATCTTCTCAAATCCGCCATTGACTTTGCGGTTGAAATGCTCTTCCGCACCGGCAAATATCACGTTCCCCAGAACCTACCGTGACATTTTCATTTAACCTTATATAATTGTCCGATATCAAATGATACTGGGAAAATTTGCGCTTGTAAATCGTAAATGTATCAAATTCAAAATTAGAGTATGCAATTGAGTTTGCACGTGGCGAGTTTTTCTTGTTAAATTTCTTTTCATCATTTAAGGCGAGATTTCGTTATAGTGACACCATTCGTTTGGGATCGTTGGTGTTTACACATTCTATTGAAAACGCGGGCAGGTGGAAGCATCTCTCCAAGTAGTCCGGGGTTGAATTTCTTGTCTACTGTAGGATTTGACTCCTTTTGTTTTATGTAGTCCGTGGATTTATTGTTATTTGGTAATAATTTTCACTTATTGCATATAATGTAATATTTATATTTACATTATTTACATACAATTTAATATTATTTGTCATTTTGCTTTCAAATCTTCGAGTAAAATTATTCCTTTACTTTCTGTTATTTACGTTTATATTTGTGTACTTGAAAACATGATATTTGATGAGTTTATTTCTGACAAGGGCTTTCGTTTTGAGTGCAGACCTTCGAATAGAAAATAAACAATTGGGCGGTTGCCACCGTTATTTTCCCAGTGAAAAAGAATATTTGAGAAATGGCCGATAAATCAAAGACCCCCTGACACGAAAAGAGTAAATTTGAATGACCGCACATGAACTCGATCGACTCTACCAAACATTTATTAATTTGATTGCACCCCTGCAACGAATTAGGAGAGGGGCTCAGCAATGGCTGGCTTCGGCCCCTGCACGCCATCACAATTGCCTGCGCTAAATACTTCGCCAATGCAATAATTGAATTTGTTTTTGAATTGAGATTCACGTGCATAGTATCGAGTGATGAAATCAGCCTGTGATTGTTTCTAATGGTATCCAAAGATAGTCCCGCCATTTCATGTTTGGTTTGCTCCATAGCTGACTCTTATCGCATTGTCAGGCATTGTCGGTGTTCCCGTAACTAGGTATTGTCTTTCTATGACAATAAAAAAGCGCTGTCGAATTTGCTTTTTATAGGACAGGACTTGGAGGTACAATTTTGGTAACCGTCCTCGGTAGGATGCCTAACGGCAAATTTGTTTAGTGTAGAGAAGTATGTAAAAATGTATCTCAAAGAGTAGACTCTCATTAGAGGTACCTAATTTTACTCTCAAAATGCCAAGTTCTAGCTTACCAGAAATATAACTGTCCCCGTAAGCACCTCTAGAATGTTGAGTTATTCTTGAGCTTTGGACCTGAAAATTTACTTAGGTTGGGAAAATTCAGGATGATTTTTACATCTCAAAGCAGTTTCGCTTCAGGAAAGATTTGATTGTTGTAGATTTACAATATGGTGGCAATAGCATGCAGCCTTCTTTCACTCAGGCGTGAATCATTCGCAAATGTTAACAAGGTCCCTGTTTATATAGAGGCTCTACTGCAGACAGGCCAGTTAGTGCACCATCCAGCGCTCTGTAACGACTGTGGTGAACACACAAACTGCTTGTGATCATTGATAATTTTGACGTGATATCTCCATCTCTCCCGTCTAGAGATTGAGTTTTGAGACAACTCGGACTGGACGTTTAGTTAAGAGTGTGCATGAGAGCGATAAGCGGATTGTACAGTACAAAATTACTCGTAAATTGAAAGCCAATAAAATTGAACCTTTAACTATCTTAAAATGAATTAACTCATTGGTGTCGATCATGAAGAAAGCACTGATAAAATGGATGGCTGACTGGCTCATTTCAATGTACGAAACTCCTCGGTGGTGAAAATAAAATTTTAAGATGTTCGTTCATGTATGCGATCTTCCAAAGTAGACTATTGTGCGCGTACCACCTAGTAATCAACTCATAGTCTGTAAAAAGAAACTATAAACAAGATGTTTTTGAGCAGAAATATTTAGGGGACCTTGAAAATGTTTTACCCGTCTTTTACTCATATGTCATATTTACACCCCTCAGGGGGATACAACCATTGAATCTATAGGAATTAGCGCTCCTAGGGGGAAAAATGTGAGGGCCTAAGCTAAAGGTTACGTAGGCTTTCTTTTTGTTAAAATAACATAGGTTTTTGTTTTGTCACGGACCAACTTTTTTTCGGTTCACTGCTGTCCTGTTTTTTCAACACCTACTACTTTCTTCTTCAACTTTGATCTTGTTTCATGAACTTCTTTCTCATCTTTCTGTTTCTATGCCTTTTCTGCATAGATTCCACGTTCCCTTAACTCCATACTAAATGGTGCCTTCTTCCTTCTTGTCTTTGGATCTCATTTGTTGAGGATAGGGAGGCTTAAACTAACTAATAATCTAATCTGTCATTTTAAAAAATGTTTTTTCTAACGTTCAAAGTGATTATCTTCTGTCCTGTGTAAGTTTATCATGTTTCAGTTAAAATATAGTCTTCTGCTGCGTATTTGCCGTCGACATTGAACCGAAATTTAATTATATTGGTTGTACGTTGTATATTTTTCACTATAGACGGTCATGCTTTTTTTGCAGTGGCACTCTAATATGTTATCACTGCCTGTTTTGCACACAAAACGCGTTCACTGCGTAGATTTAAATAAAGTTCCCAACAGTCGTTTTTAGGCTTTCGGAACTACATGCTTCGTCTTGCTCTCGAACGCGCCGTCCGTGGCCGCGACGCAAGTGTTTGTTAATCAAGGCTTATATTCTATGTTCGTAATAAAATTCGGGCAGAGCTTCTAAAATTCCCGAGATTCCTAATTCATATTCCACTCAGGAGCGCCTGGTACGAGCAGACTGAGATCTGTGAGGGATGACCTCCGTGTGGGCGCAGCGTTGTGGCGTACAGTGAGGTGAAGCCAGTTTTTCCTCTGAACAAAACTTATTTGAACACTTATTGAAGACGCATAACTGCGAAAGCTGTACGATGTATAAAATTTACACCAATAAACATAACTGAAGGTCAGAAGAGGAATATTTGTCGCTTATATAGAATTTAGATACAGTTTGATGAAATAAGGTGTTGATGAAAAGTATTAGGACACTTGAAAGATGTCGGTTTAATTTTCAACTGTAACATCTCTATTTCTAATAAGCTGCTGTAAGAATTTCTCTTAATCTATCTTGGCCAAATTAGCGTGGAATTTTTACCTGTTCTTTCCGGCTAACACTGTCTGCCTATTGAGGTTGTTCCGTCGACGGGCTGTGATGTGACACGAGTTTTTTCCATAAATTTTCGATCGAATTTAAACAAGGTCATTTGTTTGGTTGTAGTGCCATTGTTTTGATGTACCATTGTTTTTAAGGGACAAACATTCCTAACATTTTTATGAGACGTTTCTCTCAATTTAAAAATTCTGTTCTTAGTGCTCGGTATTTTCAATCATGTTAGAAGAGGCCAATTTTTTTTCATGTTAGATAAGATCATTGAGACAAGCTTACGGTTTGGTTATCGAGACGATTGTGTGATTCATTCAAACGCGAATTGTAAATCACACACACATGCAGTGTAAGGAATGACGTGTGCTTTCAATATCGTTCTCGCTACGCAGATACGAGGCAAGACTTGCTTCAAGTTGGGAGTGGAGTGTGGTGCGATTTGCTCCTGTCACTGTTGACTTTTTGAATGAGATGCACTTCATTTGTGCAGGCTTCCCTTCTTATCTAGTGTTATTGTCAACCATGAAAATTTATTGTTCTGTTTTCTTCAGGAGTATAGTATTAGCAAGAGGCTTAGGTTAGCCAAGTTTGTCTACCCCACGCAATGGGGACTGGCGCCCTCATCAGGAATAGTTAGGTTACATCAACAATAGATAGGCCTTCGAGATCTTGCCCACTTGGTTTTTTTTTAGTTTTCATGCTTCACCGCTATATCCAAGTTATCCTTTTTTTTCCCTTTCTTCTTAACTTGTTTTTATGCCCAGGGCCCCTCAGGAGGATACAACTATTGTATCTATGGTAATTAGCACAACCAGGGGGAAAATGTGTGAGGGCCCGATCTGAGAGTTAGGTAGGCCTTCTTTTTGTTGAAATAAATTGCTTTTCGTATGTTAAGGACCATCGTTTTTTCGGTTCACCGCTGTCCCGTTTTTCATCATCTACTACTTTCTTTTTCAACTTTAATCTGGTTTCATAATCTTCTTTCTTAACTTACAGTACTGTTTTTATGCACTTTCTGCATAGATTCTGCGTTCCCTTAACTCCTTACTAAATGGTGCCTTCCTTCTTCCTCTCTTTGAATCGCATTTGTTGCGGATAGGGAGGCTTAAACAAAGAAACAAATAACAATAATCTTTGCCCATGGTGTCCTTCCTAGATACACACCTTGTGTGTACATTTCCCGTTTTCTATAGTCCACACTAAATGGTCCCTTCTCTTCGCTCGCTTGAGATCGGCCGTGTTTTGAAAAAGGGAATCTTAAACAGATATAAAAATGGCAAAAATGTTCTAAATTGTGCACAACAGTGTTGAAGAGGTCATGGTACGGGACAGAAGGTTGTGAGAGCGAACTCTAATGAGCAAAGGGCTCTTCATTATTACAATTGCTATAGTTTGAGCGGCATTTTCACTAGCACTTGGGTTATTCCCAGCGTGCGTTTAAATTGGGCATTATCAGATTTTATTTCAAATATAATTCAGCTTACTGCCTTCTTGGGTAAGAAGTTGTAGTGTCATGAGTAAGAATTCGACTTCGTGTGTTTAATTTCATTTTCTTGATGTTTTTTTTGTATTTGATTTTCCTTGTCTATTTAGAAGTTAGTGAAAACTTAACGTCTTCGAAAACAATGTCGTCAGCTTAACTTAGTGTTAAACTAATGGTGATTTCAATTCAATTGACATGCCTTTTTATGCAAATGAACATCAATAATTCAGTGCATTCCGATTTGAAGTAGGCTTTCTGAAATACTCCTAAATATATCAGTCACTAATTTTACATTACGTTATTAGATCAGCTCACGTGTCCGAGAAGAGCCACAATTTTGAATCATACAGCATTCTAGTCGGCACAACATTTTTTGATATTTGCAACTTCGAAATACAAAATACATATGATGTTTGCATTGGTAATGCAATGAAATGTCAAACAAACATGCGCTCTCTTGTCACCTGTGTCCTATGATTTGTTGCTATTTTCCCTATTGTGCGTTTCAATCGACCAATCAGGAGTGAACACTTGCCTCGGCGAGCGCGCATGCATTATTCATGCCTCATTTGCTGTTGTATTTTATGGAGCTTTGATTCCCTCTCGGTGACATCATCCAATGAAATGTCAAACCTTTCCAGCTACCTCTTTTGTGAAGCGTTACTGAGCGCATGGAATATTTTTAACTTCGTTGATTTACCTTGCATGGATTTACTTCTTTCTATTTAAGCATACACCATTTAGTTTTTGAAAAACTGTCCGACCGAAAAATTAACTTCAGTTCTTCCTAGAAATTCTTTAATAAATTTCTTGATTAAAGCTCATCTCGATTAAAATGCTGTTCGTCCCCAAAAGTTGGCAAGGAGAAAACATCGTAACTGAAGATCAGAACTGTGGTTGCCATAGAAATGAGAGACCTCAGCGTGAGCCTGCACTGTGCGTGCTTTCCTTATTCCAAATCCTTTCCGGATCCTTCTTTTGTGTCGGCAAATTTCACATTTTTGCGTTGTCAAACGGACTTTTTCCATTACTTTTTCTCATGAGAAGTGCATTATGCGTGGATGTCTTGAAAGAAGAGGTCAATTTGCAAACCTTAACGTTTGACTTTCCTACGAAACATCAGAGTATAACTGTACATGTCGAGAGGAGTAGTGCTGTTGAAAAACACTTTAGTGCGCGATTATTTATTATCGTGCCTCTCACAACGGAGAAGAAATTAATTTTTTGCTGTGAAGTCGTTAATTTTACATTTAGGAATAAAAACCTGCTCACAGAATTGGGTACCGATCACCGAAATGATTTATCTTCTGCAGCATGCTGCACCTCTTTTTTTAAATTTTCCTTCACTATGATTTGATCTAGGCATTGAAAGCGTACTTTACACACTAATAATGGTACTGATAAGTATTCTAGACTCAGTGAAAATGTTTGAACATTTTTCAATTAATTTATGCTGTCGATATGTTGAACGTCAAGCAAGGCTTACTCTGGAATCAGTATTATTTTTTGTTGGATTTTCTCTACTGTCGTATCGGTTGTGCAGGTTTTAGTGTTAAAATAATTTTATTTCCTTGTACATTATATGCAACAGTAATTTAGTTTTGAATTTACGATCTACTCCCATGCTAAAACTTCACTTCGATTTTGATGTGTTGAATGTTAACGACCAATAGCTCAATTTGGTGTGAATTTCTGGCGGTTTTAACACCGACTTCATCAGGGAGTTTCTAATTAGCAGTTTGTTACTCAGTAATCTAGCCAGCAGCAGGTTCGCCAAGTCCAGTGTCACCCTGGAAGTTGCATCTAAACTCGGAGATGCCCGCCTGCTTCTGATCTGATGCCTCTCACGCCCGGCCAACCAATGGTCAAGTAATTGCTGGTTGAAGAGATACTTCAACGCCCTTCAAAATGGAAGCGTGCACTGCATTAATTGTGGTCTCTTTTAATAGGAGACCCTGCTCACGAGGGCCGACTGAATAAGCTGCACGTATGGTTGAAATGAAGTTGGATTTCGATGAAAGTGTTCAGTGCAGTGAAAGTTTTAGCTCGAAATTGAACTAAACTTGCTCCGCAGGTCGAGCTAAGATCGGAGATGTTTTCAATGATTGATGATCTTGTGAGATGAGGAAAACAATTGTGGTTTGGAAGGATGTTGGAGCTGATTGGTTCATTGGAGTTTTATTAGCGTTCACATTACGCAGCAAGATGTTTTCTTGATCTTGGAACGTAATTTTTATTTGCATATGCATATATATAATCGACTTCTACGCTATATTATTGGCTCTCAATTCAGTAAAAAAAATCGTTTGATCTATGTTAATGATACTCGACTCAGTTAATAGAACAGTAATTCTAAAGATA
This sequence comes from Platorchestia sp. MABIK, assembly GCA_014220935.1. Taxonomy (NCBI): domain Eukaryota; kingdom Metazoa; phylum Arthropoda; class Malacostraca; order Amphipoda; family Talitridae; genus Platorchestia; species Platorchestia sp. MABIK. The sequence goes on along the minus strand of JACJUY010002587.1, from coordinate 82,697 downwards.
TTACGGTAAATTAACGAGTTGCCTCAACGTCTCGAACAGATTTCTATGATACATATTAGTTTCTAACTTTAAACTTGAAGTTTTTCACGAACATAAAACAAAATCATCTTAAATTGCATTAGGGTATTTCACATTCTGTTTACCAAATACCATCACCTACTACATGAAGGACTTTTATACGCTTAGCATTGAGATTCAAAGTTCTCTCATGCATGAAATAAGTTTGAATATCTCTTGAATAACGAGTCTTAGAACTGCCTTTTCCAGGCACCAACAGCAGTGACGATGGTGAGGGGCAAAAACTCCTTAATGTGTCCAAACGACTGGGATTAACAGGCGGTATCGAAACGAATATTGCATCCGGTCTTTAGTATATGATTACATTGCACCTGTGAATTACCGCCGTCTCAAAACCTCGACGTCTGAAGTCTGGGTGTATGATTGAACATCCTCGACTCACCGAATGAGAAGTTGGTGGAGAGGAAAAATGAGTCGCAATTGCGGCTGGCTTTGAATGTCCCCTTGTGTCATTTTCTGAGTGGAGGGATATGATAGTGACCTCCGGCTACCGGATTGTCTTCTTCGCGCTGCCGTAAGGCTCTGTCATGATCAGGCTCTCATATCTTCAATTCCAGAACGCCGGGCTTTTTGCTGGCGTACATATGTACTAAAAACTTCATGGCACTAGACAGTAGAAGAGAATGCAAAGATTGACCGACGAAACATTGGACTTGCTACATTTAATTCAGGCGAAAAAAAAAACATACATAGTTGAATGTCTTTAGGTGTTATTTGGCAAAACATTCAAGTGAATCGCGATCTGTGGAAAAGAAGTGAGTGTGTGGTTTTGAAATGCTGAATTGATATATGATTCTAATCTTCATTAACGACTACTGGCAAGACCTGAATTTGTTAATGAACCTGAGTTGGCAAGACTTGGCTACTGGCAAGACACGAGATCGCAAGACCTGATTCTTCAAAGCACAAATACAGGTGCTTCATTCGTTTGTTGTGTTTTATTTTGCCTGCTTCCTTGAGCGTACTTACCACGGCATCAGTGTTGCAATATTTTGTGAAGAGTCTTCCAGCTGAATTGAAAGCAGAAGAGAAGAGGTCCACTGTAAAATAGGCCTTGCTGCCTATTGTACATCACAGAGCGCAGTGAGGGAAACCGACGCAGTTATTAGCAGTTCATTTTGCCTTATTCAAATGAACTTTATGCTGGCTTGTTAGTTGCCGAGTTTAGAGCTAAAGGTTAGGCAGGCCTTCTTTTAGTTGAAATAGAATAGGTTTTTTGTTTTGATACGAACCATCTTTTTTCGGTTCACTGCTTTCCTGTTTTTCAGCACCTACTGCTTTCTTCTTCAACTTTTATATTGTTTCATGGACGTTTTTCTCAGCTCACTGTTTTCATACACCTTGTGCATAGATTCTGCGTTCCCTTACTCCATTCTAAATGGTGCCTTCATCCTTCATTTCTTTGAACATTTTTGTGGTGGTAAGGGCGGCTAAAACTTTCTTATAATCAATCAATTAATTACCCAACTTCCATTATAAGGTAGACGAAACCATCTTGGAAGATACTTATTGTCATTCAAGTCGACATTTGAAAGATAATTCTGCGTGATTTCGACTCACCTGCGGTAAACTCCTCTTAGGTTATTTACATTTATCGTTTTTGATAAAATTAGCTCGAAAAAACACAACCAAGCCATGTTGTATTCTGTCGCGCTTAAAGTGTTCGTTTCGTTTTCACTTATCTCACTAGCGCTTTAGCAACTTCAACTGAAATATTTATCGGGGATCCAGATGCCAGACTTCCCACTCCTGCATGCTGCCCTCCCTCATCACTCTACTGAAGCGAAAACAATTTTGCGGTGCTGAGATGATGGCTGAGCGCCGGTTAGTGGGGCCAAATACCAGAGGCCGGCGATTGCCTTGCGATTGCAGGAGGCATGCGGCTGCTGGGCCCCAGGCCTCAAAATCGTTCCCGGCCTCGGAGGGTCGTCATTAGAGCACGTCTTGTACTCACTGCTCAAGGACGAAGCCGTCCAAATAATTTCGTGTTTCTATTATTTGGTAACTCGAGTGGCGAGTTGTGTTTTAGTTTCGAGTGCAACGATACCGCTCATTTATTCAAGTTCATGAATGGGTGACTTAGACTTCGTGTTCCGCTCACTGTTGGTAGACGCTGTTATATAATTTTTTATGAAAAAGGATGCATTTAGACTGGTTATACTTTCTGTGTTTTTGCTTTGTTTTTTGAAGCCGTCGTCGTCATGATTTTATTTTCATGGAAGTGTTTCAGATAAACAAGTGTTTGACTATCTCGCATTCCTTCCATATTATGCAGCGGCTCTTTTGACACTCATAAAAAAAGTGGTCAAAAGACCGAGTGTTCATGTTTTCATGTTATTCCAAGCCAGACGGGGGGGCACTGGTCAGCGCTTTGAAATTATGAAATGATACGTTGAGTTAACTGAATTCATCACGTATCACCGTTAAAAATGATTATCACTGAACGTGGTGTCATTTATGTGAATTTTGAGTTAATTATCATAACGTTGACTAGATGATTGGTGAAATTGGACGCAATCTCTCGGTCATTTTCTCGGATTCAAAAAGAACCTGGACTCACGCCCACTCGCTACAAATTGTTCCACTCCTTACGATGACAACAAGCGTGTGCATCTCCAACGTTGCCGTCAACTCCAGCGTCGGACTGTCGGTAAGCAATGGGAGCGCATCCTCTTCATAGATGAGAAACTGTTCACTGAAGAGCAAGTGTTTAAACATCTAAACGAATGGTGTTGGGACACTGAGCTTTCCAGCGGTCCTGCCATTGTCAAACACCTCCAACATCCTCAGACGGTCATGGATTCGGGAGGAATTAGAGCCAACGGCAAAATACACCTTGTTTTCGTCGATCAAAAAGTCAAAATCAACCAAGGAGCGGACTGTCGCCACGTTCTCGAGGCCGTAATACTTCCGGGATTTGAGCAGCATGTCAGCAGTGCAGAATGGACATTTGAGCAGGACTCAGCGCCAGCCCACAAGTCGATTTTGACTCAGGATTGGTGCATTGCCAATTTTCCACATTTCATGTGTCTGAGGAATGACTGAATTATCCGCCGGATCTCAATCCTATTGCTTACAGCGTGCGGTCAATTTTGCGAGCCAAAGTGTGTGCTAAGCTCATCAAAAGTTTGGAGTCCATGATGCAATCTGTGCGTTGAGCGTAGAACTATCCATCTCGAGCAAACATGTGACTCATCTCCGGGAATTTCGTCGTACGCTTTAAGATTTCTATCCCCGCGAAGGGAAACTTTTCCGAAACCGACTGAATACATTAATAAATTTTTGGTATATTATTAAAATCCATTTGTGCTTGATAAATTGTAGGGAAAAATTTTGGTGCAATTTATTTGTTTGTCACCCCGTAACTTATAATTATTAATCCTTAAAGAGTTAAGTGTTAGGCATGGTAGTTATTAGGAAATTAACAAGGCTTCTGAAAATGTACAAGCGAACAGACTTTGAACTCGAGACCCCGATGCTTCGGTTCTGTTCACTGTTCACACGCCGTTCACTGTTTTTTTCCACACATACAAATCCACGTGGAGTTGCTTTTTTTCGATCCATAAGCCGAAGATAAAATAGAAGCATGAAGTGCCATCGTACTATAAGGCCTCGAATTAGCCAAATTTCCAATATTTTCCTAGACAGCCCGAGGGAAATTTTTTTATTTTTAAGTCAAGGTTCGACGGGGTTATGACTCGTAAATTATACAATGGCTTAGATGATAAATGTTTGGAATGATGATGAAATTTTAATACTGAAATTTACAAGTCTGAATGAATTTAGTAGCCTCACATGTGCTGTCTTCTATCTTGATTTATGAATATTTTATGCTCTTTCAGTGCGTGAACCATCAGCTAACTGTGAAATCAAAATTAGTGTTATTATTCTTCCAAACTCAATTTTCATCCTTTGTCTGTGATTGGCAGAAGGAAATACTATGAGTTAATACATTTTTTTTAGAGTTTATTTTTCATTTGTGAGCTTTATGCGAAGTCTTTATGCGAGCCGTTTCTACGCAATTTCTAACTTTACAAGCTTGGTTTGATGATGGCTCTATTCTTTCGAGTTACGATGCTTAAGCGCGTGAAAGAAGTTCAGAAATGTTTCGCTCTCTCAAAATGTTGCACGCTAAAGCGTCTTTCTTTCCTCCTTTATGCTTCAAGTTCGACTGTAAATATCACTTCAATCGATGGAAACTTCCAGTTTCATGAAATTCTGTCGATTCTTCATCGAATACTTTTCATTTTATTCTGATTGATATTTGTGGCGCGAATTCCATTATCATTGTTCTCAAGAGAAACTTTTCAAGCTTCTGTTTAGCCATGATTCATGGTCTATGTAGTTAAACTCTGAGGCATTCTGAACAGAAATTTTTTAAACACGACTAGTATTTTTTGTGATGATAATTGTTGAAATAAAGGTACATATTGTTTGGAGAGGAGCCGGCGCATGCGCACACGTCCGCGTGCCGCAGATGCCGCGCGTGCCAGTCGTGTGGCCGGGCCGCTGCGGCCAGTTAGAGGCTCATCATGCATTGCAGATGCGCCTAATGATATCTGCTGCGCGGTGCTCAAGCCGTCCTTTATGATCTTTCTTCTGTTGGTGCTCTCGCAGATATGCTCATTGTGTTCCCTGTTGGTGCGCCTCGGTTCAAATAAAACTTGTATTCGCGTTCATCACATCTTGCAACTACGTGGTAATGAGAGTGTGCTTTGCTGATGTGCAGCTTGATTCCGATTTCTTGTTGCGAGGGACAAGTTCAGGTTTATTAGTTGTGTAATGGCTCTTTCACAATTTGAATGACACCAACACCGAATGAAAGCCGAACAATGATTCGCATGGTACTGAAGTGTCTTTCACCATTTTTATTTGTCTTTAGGGGGTATATGTATATTGATATTTGCTTTGATTTTTGTGTGGCGTCTTGTTGAAGCCATCAATTATTCTAAAAGCCCATTTAACTTTTTATAGTGCAGCTATAGTTCAAGTATGTCTCGGAATGACGGCAGCTGTAAACAATGTAAGTGGTGTTTTTATGACCTCTTCTACCGTCTTCTTGCATTAGTGCTGTCATAACGACGAGCGATGACATGTCTCAGGCTCTGTGTGTACGAATTGTCTGGGTTTGTGTTCAACTGAATCTCGTTGTTTTGTAGCTTCGTTGTCGAATATTTTCTGTTCTATGTGATTTGACGTTTCTAGCTATTCTATTCTAACTATTGATTGCGAGTTTCAAGCTTCCTATTTGTTCTGCAGGTAAAGAAGGTTCGTACGTTAATAAACGATAAACAATATTTGTGCAACATTGAAAACTTATTTTGTGCATGGTCACATGCCCATTGATGCTATTCTCTATTGTAATGCTATGCGTAATGAAGAAGAATCTAAAAAGTATGCAAAATAGCTAACAATGTTTCCGGGCATATTTTTGATGAATTTTACAATTTACATGGATGCTTTTTTGAGGGGTGTGTCCATCGATAAGCGAGCCGGCACTTTTGCAACGGTGGTGAAGCATATGTCCCATCCAAACCGGTGTGGATGGGAGTGGTATACTTGCACTTTGACTGCGACACGATCCACCGGTGGTCACTGATGGTATTTTCAAAATGCAGCTGACAACCAGCAGTCATTCATTAATATCGAATGAAAACTAAATGAAGGCACGATCTATTTATTTTTCATTACTTTCAAAATTGGTTAGCGCTCCCAGGGGGAAAATGCGAGGTCCAGAGCTGAGAGTTACGTAGGCCTTCATTTTGTTGAAATGAATTTTTTTTTGTTCTGTTAACGACCATCTTTTTTCGGTTCACTGCTGTCCTGTTTTTCAGCCCCTCGGACTTTCTTCTTCAACTTTCATCTTGTTTCAAAACCTTCCTTATTATCTTACTGTTTCTGTGCGCACAGGGTCCTCTGCGGGAACACCCTTTGTGCATAGATTCCACGTTCCCTTAACTCCACACTAGATGGTGCCTTTATCCTTCTTCTCTTTGAACATCTTTGTTTTAGTAAAGGGAAGCTAAAACTAATTTATAATCAAAAATTTCAAAACTGGTCTCTAAAATAAACTTTCATTTGAGTTGAATATTGAATTTCAGTTAAACCCGCCGCAGTTAACGTGTTTATTGTAGCTACGTGCCGAATGCGAACGATAGAAGAAATTGCATGAAACAGGTGAGTTGGATTTTATATTGTGCCCTGTGAGTTTGCTGGGAATCAGTTGGGAAGGTCTGCTAAACTTGGAGGTCTCGTGATACAGAAAGAATTTTTAGAGGATGGTTTCGCAGGCTTATGATGCTGTTCGACATAGTTGAGGCCGGCATTGTTACGTTGATTTGAACGAGAGTAATTTAAATTTGTAAAATTACTCCTGGAAGTTTAAATTGATTACTTGTACAAAATTTCCCCGTTGAAAAAACTCGATTGCAATTTGCATTAGGACTGAGTATTACGCATTAGGATGGTATTTGTGCTGTCAAAGGGAGTTTAAAATATAATTGAATAAGATCGCTTTTCAGTTGTCAACGGAGAGGCATGAAGAATATCTGTTTTAAGAGTAAGCGAATTGAAAATAAGAAAAAAAGGAACAATGACTTTGAACTGCAATTATGTGAGCGTGGATGGAACTTATAAACTAGCTTTCACTTATACAAAAGATGCAGCCCATGAGAGAAGGATGGACTAAATGACCTTACTCAATTGGCAAAGTTGATGGCGAATATCACAAATGTTTACTGCTTGATGTTGAGATGATCGTGCGTGGTTAAAAGGAATTTTGCGTAGAACTGGTGCGTGTTTGCTCAGAGGCTCTACACCGATCTGCGAATTAAAGCGCTCATCTCCGTGGGGCAGTCTCGCGATTTTTTCTTAGTGTTATGCCTTCATGTTTTCAACGCGCCTCAGTAAGTGTTTTTCGTTCTCGGGCGTCCTCTGTTGTTGCTGTAGCACTGGCCGTGGGCGTGTTTGCAGGGACGTGTCAAAATCTGTGAGATGGCCAACAAATATTAATCCTCAGAGTAACTGCCAAATTTTAGTTCGAAACAACGTCCGCTAAGAAAAGGCGATGAATATAACAGAAGTTTTCATCTTTGTCGTTCTCGTGTATTTTCACTGACGATTCTGCGCGAAGAAATTGTCAGATCTAATTTAGAAACGACAAAGCACAATTAACGGGAAAATGATTAATTGTTTAGGTATTTGATCTGTATTCTTATTCTCATTTTTTCTCGGATACTTATCCAAGATGAAAATTTGGAAATCTGCTCAAAACAGTCTTTCCAAATTTCTCTCTGTTGCAAATATTTTTTTCTTCGAGAATTGGTCACGCCTCTAAACTTGAAACTTCTCACTAAACATGTTAAGTATATTCCCTTCCTTGTCTTCATCATAAATCATCCAAACACAGTGTCATTTCCTGGGGTGCAGTTCAGTTGAAGCGTTGACATGTCTCGGCGCGGGATGCGACACCGAAGCTTACGGAGACTTGCCCGACCGCGGCACGCTGATTGCGCCGCCTGCTTGAGAGGGGCCAGTGGGTGCCATGCAAGCGGTCAGCGCGACTGGAGAGTGAAAACCTGTTCCTAGGCATGTACCTGTGAGCCTCCGCTCTAAGTCACTGCACGCTTCTTACTGCATAAATTACCTGGCCAAATGCATTTAAATCATTAACTGCATTGCGGTTTATTGCTGTCGTGTATTTTGGTGCTGGTGGTAAACCATTACGAAACGAAGAAGGGAAAGCGCAAACGAGGCAAGAAGTAGGATACTATTTCAATACTTTTATCTATCATGGTTCAAAAATAATTGCATTTTATAAGAATTGTAATAATTCTATAAACGTGTTAGTATGCATCCTTTCTTGATTGTTTGTTTGGGATTTTCCTAAGGATATCATTTAAGCATTCGACTCAGTCGGTACAAATATGGCATCTATGAAAGTTACGCTTCTTGGGGGAAGATGCGAGGTCTCGAGCTGAAGGTTAGGTGGGCTTTCGTTTTGTTGAAATAGAATAAGTTGTTTCAATTACAAACCATTTCTCGGTTCATTGCCAAAATTTTTTCAGCGCCTACCACTTTCTTCAATTTTCATCTTGTTTAATAATTAATCTTCTTTCTATCTCGTTTCTATGCGCAGGGTTTGGGGACACACCTTCTGCATAGATTCCCTGTTCCCCTAATACTGTACTTAATGGTCTCTCTCTCCTAACTCTGATGGGAACACCTTTGTTCTCATTAGGGAACAAACTAATCTCTAAAGGGATTATAGATTATGTTATCTGATTACTAAAGCATTATAACGACAGTTACTGTTCCTTGAGAATTGGTTCGAGTTTTTCTCACGCTGTGTCAGTCTTACGAAGCAGTTTCGTAAAAATTTCACCTTTGCTTGTTTTCGTTGCAGTGCGTAACGTCCCATTAACTTTTTGCTTTGTGCACCTTCATGGCTGCATATTTAACGCCCCTCTCTGTTGCAAACTTGAGAGCATTGCTTACGCTTTCTTCTCCTCAGACTGATTTTTTTTTGGCCTCGAAAAGGCACTCACCGTTAGAACGGACGAGAAAGTCTGCTGAGCTTCGCAAGTTTTCGAAGTCCTCTTGCTGTTGTTGACAGGTCGCCGCTGATTTGTCAATTGAATCCCTGTAATGTTTTTGTGCCGCTGACTCGGTGCCAGAGCTGCGCTTCTACAGCTCTTATTTGAATCGGGGGATACTTAACACTCTTCTATGTTGTTTTTCATTTATGTAGGCCAGCTTTTTTATCATAACATAATTCAAATCACCTCGTGTTTGTCAACAAGGTGTTTTTTGAAGTGCAGAATATCAATCTACCTGCAAAAAGACGCGCCACGTTATTTCTGATACGTTGGACCAAATTTTACTATTTTCAGTTTACAAGCACTAACACAAAGAGATAATCACACATCCGAATGCATCCAAAGCATGAATCTTCGACTTGGTGTATCCCCTGAGAGAATAATCAAAAGTGAACGTCGAGCATTGGAGTTGTTTTATTTGTTGGATACCAGAAAAAAATGACACCACCTCAAGTGACATACACTCTTCCTGCCTACATAGCACTCTTTCTTTGTTCTGATCCATTGCTGAGAAATCTTGCGGCTTATTTATTTTCTCAAGAATTCTCTAACTTACTTCAGCCAATTTATTTCATTCAATATAATTTTTCACGTTTTGACTGAGGGTAAATAGTCGTTTAATGCATGTGTAAAGACTTCTTGGCTGAAGAAAATTTGTAAAATTCGGTATAAGTGGTGCCCTCTTATTTTGTCAGTTTATTGCCCAACATGAGATCACTTATTGAAAAAAACGGCGGCGATTGTGAAATTTAGGTATAATTTGATTTTCTATAAAATATTTCCTTTTGAATTGAAAAGTATCGAAGTATTTCCTAATGTATACCTTTCTTGTTTTCGTTTTATAAAGTTCTGATGCTAGCGCTGGCCATTAGGGTGAGTAGCGTGTAACTCGAAGGTCCTCAAGGCTCTCTCGTCTTGAAGCGTTGCAGGAGATCTGCAGCGGCGGAGAACACAATCATAATATTGCCATTACTATTCAATTGTCTTTGCTGCGATAGAGTTTTTGCTGCTCCAGAACAGAAGCGAGTTGGTGTCTCTCTAGCGGTCAACTTATCTAATTAATGATCCTCCTGCAACTGATGTAGCTCCGATAACGTCACCTGCACTTTGGTGCCTTACTGTCGAGTGTCGAGGTCTATTGGTCGGTGCCACGGCTCTACGTTGCGCTCGAATTTAACTAAAGAGGTTACAAGAGAAGATAACCGTTACTCACTTCTTTCAGGTTGCGCTCGGTTCTTGAGATCACCAATACTGGCTCAAATGAGTGGAAAACTCGAAATATGATCTGTTTCTTAAGCGAAAGGATGAAGAACTTTTTGTTTGGAATTTGACTTATTATTGGGAGGAAATATTCCTGAAAATAAAAATAAAACATGAATGATTACTTCCGGCTACAGGTACGTGGATAAATATTAAATATTAACTATAAATTTGGTTTCCGATCTTTAGCGCGTACCTTGAAACATCAATGTCAGTACTACTTCTTGTCTTTCTCAATTGTTATCAAAATCATTCAAAGGTACGGGAACGATTTCTTCAATTTCCCTCATTAATTTACTCGTTGTGAATTGAACCTTATTGACGCGGGAAATACAATTCTAGTTTTTATATCGTTTCGAACATTGTGGCAGAAATTTGATTTTTCCTCTGATGTGCATTTTTCTCATGAGATTTTGAAATTTCTCGAAACTTCGACCCTAACCATTGTTCCAAATTCTTAGAAATAACCAGAATGTATTGCTTCGCGTAGCCCTTAATGTTTATTGAAGTAACGCTCCTGAAGAATGTTATTTTGATTGGTAAATAAACCATTCTTTGCTGACACTAACCTAGCATCCATTTTCAAGTCCCTCGGCTGCAAAACGTTTTGTTTAACAGTGGATCCTCTTTAATTGAATTCCGAGTTTATCTTGGAGCTGAGTATTTGTGTTAAAATGGAGAACGGAAGCCTTATCTTTATAAGTGACTTTTCTTATTAAGAGCTGCCACTTATCAGGGCCAAGAGCTCTGTTGGTATTAATTAAACTCTGTGTTTTGGATGTGCTCAGTGGCTCAGCTTCTACGCTGCTCAAAGTTCCCTTGCGTTATGCCACGAATTCCGTCGTACGTGTGCAATGGCATCTCCTTTTAAGGTTTCTTTCTTGCTTGCAGTGTTGAAAACTTCGGATACGATGCTAAATTGAACGTTTCCGAATGTTTGTGCTTTACTTTTCTATGCGTGAAATTTTTTCGAATATTTGGTTGTCAATTTTGGTTTGAAGTGACCTTTCAATTTGTTCAAATGCATAAGAAATGTTCCTATTCCTTCTCGGTGGGGTGCTGAAATGAATTTCGCGTAGAAAGCGTAGGGATGTGAAGCCATGCATCACAGTGCAAGTCGCTACGTTGATCATAGAGCAATTTTCACATTCCATTGCGATCATCTTTCCCCATGCAAGATCGACATTCTAAGCAGCAGTGAACGTTTAGTTGAACGTGCAGTTTTCGTTTGGACGTCGACCCGCCTGAAAAAAAGGATTCTTTCATTGCCACCATTGGCGGCCAGGCTGTTGCAGAGCTGTTTTTACTGCAGTTCCAGTAGCTCCTGCCTAGAGCTTTATGAAGGTGAAAGGAAGCTCGAGCGACTGCCAGCCTCACTCCGACATTATGTTGTCAGCATCGTGCGGTAGCCCTGCTTCACACTTGCTTCAGTGGGTGACCAACGCTTCACTCTCACCTCCATAATTTTTACGTGCTGTACTCTTCAGGGGAATGCAACTATTGTATCTATGCGAATAAGCACTCTTGGAGAATATGTGAGAGCACGAACTAAAGGTTAGGTAGGCCTTCCTTTTGTTGAAATAGAATAGTTTTCTGTTTTGTTCCTGTTTTCGATTCACTGTTGTCCCGTTTTTCAACACCTACTGCCTTCTTCTTCAACCTTTGTCTTGTTTCATGAACATCTTTCTCAACTTACTGATTCCACGCACCTTGTGCATAGATCCCGCATTTCCTTACTCCATACTAAATGATGCCTCTCCAGAAACGCTGTTGTTGCGGTTTAACTAACATTTAATCTAATCCCTACGAGCTGTAAAATTTGTTCGCGCACCAGTGTAGTGTGGGACTTAGTTTTAATTTCTAAGCTGCAATGTAAGTAAATGAATTTGGCAGCCATTCCAAAGCTATCGGTATCCATTTTGAATCCAACTTCAACTTGGAAAAGCAAGTTTCAAAACAGGCAATCCGCTTTGATAAAATTTAGTTGCACAAGTGAGAGTTTTTATGCCGATGACTCAAAGGGTTCTTATCTCAAACAAAGGAGTGCATTGCTTGTATTCTAGTTTATTCATCTACGGGATCGATGCTGAAATTTTTGTACCCACCTCACGTACAAAGCGATGAGCTTACAAGTAATGCAAAATACACTTCCAGTTTTTCTAACTACTCTGAGTTGTTATACTGTCGTTCAAAATTGAATAATAGAGTTGGTACAAATTCAGCGGACTTTTTGGACGGTGTGATTTTAAGAGGTTTATCTAGTGCCCTAGAGAGCAGGGGATGGACTTCATTTTCTTCTTTGGTGGGGATTAAGTCAGTGAGCATGCAGGGCTTAATACATTTATTTCATTTTCCAAAATCCCTTAAAAGACATTTGCTATAGCTTAAACAGGTGTATCTTTGATGGTTTTTTGCTTCAATTTCATGGATTCATCTTCAGAATTTTGTATTAAAATTTTATTATATATTTAATCGGGCCAAAAAAGCGCATAACCCGTTCTCAAATAGATTTTATGGTACTTAGCTTACTAATCCCTGCAGGGTTTGGAGGAGGTATGTTGAAGAAGATGGTCCTGAAGTGTATCTTGGGGACTTCTCATCCTTGGGGACTTGGATTCCTGAGCTAAACTCGAGGAAGTATAGAGATCTTGTTGGTTAAGGTTTGTAGTAAGTGCACCTTTTCTTTCTTTTCTATGGTGTGCTTTTTTGTGACCGTCGTACAGTTCAGTTGAGTGTCTTCGTTTTTTTTCTATTCGCGTTTCACCTTTTCTCCTCGTCAAGATGCTGGCATTTTTTCCAGCTTTGCGAGCTGTAACAGCCAAAACACTGACATTCTCCTCCCTTGTGGTGCTACTTAAACTTAAATTTTGCCAAGTTCCTTTGTAACAATTGCCCTAGCTGAGCAAAAATGGAGATTGACCTTGATTGAATTAATTAATAAATAGCTTATTGTTAGTATACCCTGTTTAGCGTTCGCCACACTTGAGAACATCGTTAAGAACACGTAAGCGAGCTTCTCAAACACAGACGTTTGCGAGAGAAATCATTTTGTCAGGTGACGTCGTGGAGCACTTGAACCTCGAGCTCTTGAAAGTTTCCCCTTAATCGGGCAAATCTGCTTCATGTGTGCACGTACGTACCTCGTGCCCGCCCTGACAGGAGCAGAGCCACAGCTTTATGTTAGCGGGGCCGCGCTTTACCTACTGCTCTTTAAGTTTCACTTCTATCTAACAAATGTGCGACACATCACGCAGAGCTTGCGCTCGCCTTCTGCGCGATACGATCTCTGATGCCCGGTAGCTACGCGCGACACTTCACTATCGCGCGCGCTGCCTCATGACCTTTTGTGCAAATTTTACGACTCTTTGATGACCTGCGTGTGCTAAGTTTGCCTCATCAGCGGTCGCAATGCTCCGGTTGCATTGTGGCACGAACGTTGTCAAGGCACATGCTCAAATTGTCACACGATTGCTGTAGCATTACGAACGGTCAGTATATGTACATTTATGCTGTGCTCCCGTTTGAATTGCTACCATAGGTACGCGTTAATTGCTATCTCAATTGTTGAGACTCGCTCACAATTTTATCTTAACACATCTTAGTTCTAGGATCATTAATTTGGGCTTCAAGTCTCTTCGAATGAGGTGATTGGATTAGGAAAATGCCAACAGGATTGAGCACCGATCAATGAAAGGTTTAAGACACACTCCGTCGACAATTTTTATGTCCATCGGCTCGTGCCCTCAAGTTTCCATACTTTGTTGTAAACTGAGACCTGAACTGGATAAAATTTATGAGCGATCATTTCAACACTTAATGGGTCGGTAGTGGTTTTCATCCTAAATTATATTTATGGTTGCAAAGTTTTTTCTAGTGTGAAAATGTAAACACCGTAGTAAAATACTTACTTTATTTGCTCGATGAGATGCCCTTCTGCTCTTTATTTAATTTGTCGTTGTAACACGATGAGATATGTTGTGAAGAACTCAACTAAACATCTGTTGTAATACATTCACTACTTGAAGAGTAGCTTCTGTTTTACTTATTCTAGAAAAATACGGAACCTCCATTCTGCATTTGTCTCAGATTTTCTCGAAATTAAACCGTTTCTCAGCGAAATTTTTGTTCTAATTGTGAGACGTTTGCCCTTCAAAGTTTCTCCAGTTTTACGCAAAATTGGAACTCCCAGTACATTAACTTAGCATTTAAGTTGCGTAAAAATTTCAGAGCAAAGGTTGAAAGAAGTTGTAAGGGTCGAGTTTGCCGACGTCTTAAGGCCCCATCGATAACGAGCTATGGCCGCGTGTGTCACGAACCCGGCCATGTTTACTGCTGTCATTTCAGGCAAGTCTGTGTTTGACAACCATTATGTCCTCATTACCTCGTGTTGACTCGCTCGTTATTATTCGGCTACCTGTAATAGCCACGGCCTCCTTCCTTCTTTTTGCTTACAAAAAGTCCCTGGAACTCCAAGAAGTCGCTACAGTTCGGCAGTCTTGTGATTTACGCAATCCCATTGCGCTGTCAACAGAGGGGTATTTTTATGAGAGAATTTTCTCTCGTACCGAAATTGTCGATACTAGAAATTACTAGCCTTCAGTTACACTCCTCAACAACGACAATTTTCCACACATTAATGAATGAACAGTTTTCAGGTACGAGTTGACAGAAGTACGCTATTTTATTGCTATTTAAAATGTACGCTTGTGGGTTAGCGTGGAATATGATTCGTTAATGAGCTTATTGAGTTTCACGTCGGTATGTATGCTGTAGAACATACGAGTTGCCATTTAATTACAATGATAAATATTTTGTACATCTCAAACCTCAACATGGTTTTCGCTGGAGCGTAGACGGTACGTACCATAAGTCCTTCAGAGTTCAGTTGCATTAAATGTTGTGGTGAAAAATACCTATTAATTCAGTTGTTGCAACTTGGCTTTGCTTTGTTAGACTTCAAATGGAAAGAATAGCTTGATAAAGAACCAATAAACACGTTAGAGATTGTCATGGAAGTTGCATTTGATTATGTAGAGTAATTCATGGTTATGGTAAATGCTGATTTATATTCTTGTATAAGTAATGTATGCGAAGGTTATTCTTAATGAATGAAATTCTTTTCACGATGGGAATTCAATGTACGTTTTCTTCTGCTTCATAATTTAATCTTCATAAATTTCTAACGCCTCTTTCACGAGGAATAATAAGTTGTTGTAGCCTCTACTTTACCATTTACTAAAGAAATGAGCTTAAGTGTTTCAACTTGAACATTCGTTTTTGAAATTTCAGCTGCTGTCACCTACTAGCTGGCTGCTAAAGCGGTCTCGATTTGTTCAGGCTTGTCGATCGCTTCGGACGCAGAAAAATGTCTTGGCAAACTCGTTGTTTTGACGTGGACTCTCGGGAACAGTACAGACTTAAGTGGTGTGTTTGTTGACTAAATATGTTTCTTTTTGTGACGGAGCAGCGGCAGCAGCGGCAGAAGCAGGTGCTCAAAATCGAATAAGAATTACTGCTCAATCTTCTGGATGTCAATCCGTTAAATTGTATAGTTTTATTTTATTCGAATTGATCGATTCCATTTCCCTTAATTCCTTATTAAATGATGCCTTTCCTTTGTCGCGAACACCATTATAGCAGTTAAGGAGATTTAATCTGACTTAAATCTTTTTAATTTTTTTAATTTCGCCTAAAAAGTATTTCAATTTTCTCGGGAACCCTTTTTGTTTCCTCTAAAAAAAACATGCAGTATTCAGGCGTGTTGTACTTCCAAGCCCCTTCTCTGAATTTCCTGTCGGAGCGACCAGCGTGTGGGCAATCGTGTCAACAAAGCTCTTCTTTTGCCGTTTATCTGCCGCTGTTCGCAAACACGCCGTTGCGTTGTCACTGCACCGCCGTGGTGGTACTCAGCCGCGTAATTTAGGTCCTATTTTCTATTGGTTTCGCTACAATAAATACAACGGTAGTGCCATACAATACGTACCTGTTGAAGGCTTTACGAAACTTGTGCTGTAGAGATGTTCTGACGCATCCATCGCGATACTTGGCCATTTTTTTCCGCTTTCTTCGTGATAGTTGAAAGGTTTGAAGAAATTACAGTTTTCAATTATTTACCTCCTCTAGGGATACAAATACTGTATCTATTGGACTTGTCTCTCCCAGGAAGAATATGTGAGGTCGCGAGTTAGAGGTCAGGTAAGTCTTCCATTTGTTGAAATAGAATTGGTTTTTGTTTTGTTACGTACTATCCTGTTCAGCTTCACTGCTTTCATGTTTTTCAGCACCTTCTACTTTCTTCTTCAACTTTCTTCATGTTTCATAAACTTCTTTCCCGACCTACTGTTTCTATGCACCTTGTGCATAGATTTCGCGTTCTCTTATGTCCGTACTAAATGGTGCCATTCTCCTTCCTCTCTTTGGAACATCTTTGTTGCGATTAGGGAGGCCTAACATCTTATCTAATCTTAATGATTATTTGAAAATGTATTGAACATAGTTGACTTAAAGCCCTCCAAGTGGTGGTTCATTAAATTAGATTGGTCTGTGAACCTTGTTTTGCTATATTTTTCAAAGATTATTACTTTAAAGGAAAGAGCTGGCATCTTTTCGTACACTCAGCGAAAGTGTATGCTTGTTTGAGGAAATTTATCCTAAAAAACCCGTTTACAATTTTCTAGAGAATCGAAACCTTGACTTCGTCTGGAAATAACAAATAAATTACAAATTTACAAAATATTTAGAACGTTAATTTTTGCTATCTTAAATTATACTGATTCTGATATTTTCATGTCACTCACATACGATGTAAGTGCGCGTGGTTCTGTTATATATACGTTAACGTCGTCCATGTTGTTTTTAAATACTGTGCGCTTCATAACAACATCTTCAATCAAAATTAGACATACACATCTTCACTACCTCACTTTCTCAGCTGGCTCGTTAGTCCGATTTGTTGTGAATCAGACGGTGCTTCTATCCCATTTTCCGTTCATCAGCTGACACTGTTCACCGATTTAGTGTCTATCAGATGGCACTTCTGTCCGCCTGACTGTCAGTCAGATGGCGCTGTTGCCCCAACTGCGGCCGTCAGCAAGCCGTCTAATTTGGTAAGGAGCCATAGAGCTTGTGGTCGCTACGCCAGTTTCTTGGTCCGTTCACGGCTTCTTTGGTTGGGGCTCGTGGCCGACAACAAATGCGCTCGTGTTGCCTCACCAAACACAACATTAATCAGGAACTTCTCGCTCGCGGCGCTCTATGCATGCAGCTTCTGCAGCTCCTATAATCCCGTGTGTTTTGTTAGGGCGAGTTTCGCAAGCTCGTCACCAAAAATATTTCGGGCTTTGAAGGAGATGGCTCTGACGATCTGCTCGCTGGCGCAATATGTGGCTGTCCCAGATTTGGGATTACTCCTAGACTTGCCTGCAGCATTTGTTTGCTTTAGCCGCACTCAGATTGTTTCGGGGAGAGCCGCCCTTAATTAGGGAGTAGACGATCTCTCTCTCTTTCTGCGTTACTTTGGGGCTTTGTCATGACTGGATGAGAGCCAGCAGCAAATAATTAACTTTCTAGTCCTGAGGTCTCTGTTTCCGTGTGTTATTTCAAATTATTATTGCATTGATCTTTTCGTTTTGTTAATTGTTTCAGTTAAATTCAATGTTGAATAGACAGAGCCCGTGCAGAAACAAATTTGCCATTCGTGATTATTTTTCGATATGTTAACATGTCCGTAGCGCCTATTTTCCGTTTATCAATGGTCATATTATCACAAAAAATATAATGTATTCATGAATACCTGTCTGTGTTTGTGTGCATAGAGTTAAATCTCCTTAAACTTGATTAGTATACTTTATTATTACTCACGAGGAGACTCGTGTAAAATCATTAAACGAGATAAAGTTAGACGTTTTAGGGGAAAGTAATCTTGTAAAGAGTTGTTAAGCATCTCGATTGCTTCGAAATGTTTATAACGGACTTTATAGCGGGCACTCTCCGAGACTTTGTTCATTGTCTCTTGTGGCACAGGACTGCTTTACAGAGAGTGAGGTGCGAGTGTTGGTTTGATGATAACCGACGCATGATTTTTCTATTTCATTTCTTGAAACGACGTCTGAATGTTTTATAACAGTCTTTGAAGTTTTCTAAAGTCTAAACTTATTTTGAGATGTGTCCCAGATTTCATTTTGAATGACATATTATTTTGTATTCGTGAAAATTGCAAAATTTGCCCACTTAGGCAGCAGCTTCTAGCAAAATTGTTTCCCTTTGTTCTGTGAGCTAGCATGATTTACTGATGCAACGGACTTGGTAATTTAATCCTATATCTTATTAAAATCTTGGAATTTAAAAATCCATGTACTGACTCGTTTGTTTTTATTTTCAGCCGGCTGGAGCAGAACCAAATCACAGAGGTGCCAAGTCGGGCGTTCGCACCCTACAGGAAACTGAGGCGCATGTGAGTAAAAGTCATAGAGCTTTTCCTAGTTATTTCAGATTTGAGTTTGCAGGAAAGTAATACATAGAAAATAAACCGCAAGGCAATGCCACCTAGTGAGGAACGCAGGTAAGCAAAATTTGGTTGCTGGCTCAAGCTGGTCAAATGTCTGAAGATGCTGAGATGCGTCAAACTTTGCCCGTGTGGTCGTCAGAGACAAATTCGCATCTTCTTCTGCTTCACTCACAATGTGAGAGGGTTATGGGTCATGTTGTAGTATGTGAGGACGTTTTCAACTGATGAAAACGCCAGGATCGTAGGGATGAGTCATTGCGTACCGTTCAATTGTTATTTTCTCATGTACGGGTTTTGAAATTTGTGCGTAGTGAGCAATCACGTAAAAATAACCTAGAACACATGTGGACTAACAATTCTGAGCTCCATACTAATTTTTCATGCAAGCAATTTCCCAAAAAAGACTCTTTTAATCATAATATCGTTTAAACAAGTTTTGCCTAGGTGCTCCGAAATTTAGATCTCATATTGTTTCATAACAAATAACAGCTTTTCTGTATCACTTCTATTCATTTAAGAGTAAGGTGAGTGTACAGCAGATGTTTTAAATTGTATCTCGCACGAGACTGTAAGCTTTGAAGTCCACTTTCGTGCGTCGTTTCCGTGCCATAAACATTGGTCATCACTCACGTGCGTTCAGTTTAGTGAGCTTTGGACTTCCACTAAAGATACTTGCTTAATTTAGTTTAGAAACTAACTCATTACCAGTCACTCCTCTCAGTATTCCATTCGTCAGTCAGTCTTCAATAATAGTCCGCCACGAGCTCCACAATGCTCTTGAGTGGTCAAATTCCTCAATATTTTAAAATAAAATTTGACCGTAACAAGCATTCAGCATCTGCCGAACCTGCAGATGCAAATGATGAGTGCTGCTTATTGCGGTAAAAAGCTATGTGTGAAAAAATAACAATATTGACGACTTTACAAAAAAAGACAAATCAAGCGATTTCGTTTTCTACGATGTCGGTTATGCGTAAGTGCAGGCAAGCGCTACTGTGGAGGGCCAGGTCGTAAAGTACGAGTAATTCAGGCTCAACATCTGAGAGATGGGGCTTCATTGCTCCTCGCACTGGCTGTCTTTAATAGCTGCTAAACCGCACTGACTTGCCGTTCTATAAAGTCCTACAGCCAAAACCCAAATCTCAACCGTCAAATCTTTTCAGTACGGAGGCCTCTCATGAAAAAGTAGTTCACAATATTCGTTTAGGGCTTGCTCTGTGTTATAGGTACATAGCGCGTCTTGTCGACGCCGTTAACCGCTCGTGTAATTTTATTCAGTTTTAATTTAAGGGTTTTTAAGCGGCTGTTCAATTTAGCATTCCACTCTACCAAACGCTACCGGACTCCTGATGAGGATACACGCCCATTTTGACCGGGCCTCATGATATGGAGCTTGTGGCCGAGCACTGCTCTGACTTGTATGCTAGGAACTCATTGAAATTTCTTATTGTACTATATGGTATTCGTTGTCGATTAATATTTGGTACAATAGTCAATAATTGTGGTTAGCAATGTGGGGTGCGATGGAACGTGTTGTAGTAGCAGCAGCATGCTGGTGAGTTGTAAAATATTTGAGGTTGTTTATTCACATAAAATCGACTGCGCTGCTTTGCCTTTGAATTATGCACAATAGGAGTCAAGATGGAACAAACTGTAAATGGATGGATATCCGTTTTCATTGTTGTAAGTCCACTGAAAGTTCAACCCTGAACTGGCATGTAACGGGCGTGTATGCATATTGTGGGGTTACAGAGCGGAATGAATGACGCAGGGTACTGAGACTGAACCTAGTTGCAAAAGTGTGAATTGGGTCCTGTAGTCTTCAAAGGATTCAGAACGGTTGCAGAGGAGCAACATACAGGTACTGCGAGTATCACTGAAGTGTGAATATTCTTTCTCGAACTTCACTTATTTTAGCTTAGGTTCAAGGTTACCTAGTAATTTATTCTTCCGAAAATATTGGGCAGATTTAATTTAAAGGAATTGTTTCTTATCTTTAAAGTTAATTTCGTCGTTTGGAGGGCCTATAGAAATTTATCAAACTAAATTCAGTAATTACGGTAATTACATTTCAGTTATTTCATTATTCACAATAATTTTTTCCCTCTTAACCCTTTGCGTCCTAACACTCTAATTGTTAAGGGAAAAGTTTTCTAAGATAATTGCCATAGTCATAGTCCTGAAATATCAGCAAAATTGCCCTAGCATATTTTTTTCTGTATCAGCAGGTGCTTACTTCCTTTTTAAATTGAAAAAAATATGCTTTAAAAATGTATACTTCGACGTCAAAAAAATGGTCGAAAAATCGGAGAAAATTGTCAATTTAGTTTTTGCTTAAATTTTATCTGTAAATACATGCACGTATGAAAAACTTGCTCAAGTTGAATAAAAAATGTATTAAATGTATTGCATAGACCAAGAAACTTCCACTGAGTGGATACCAATGGCAAATTGCACTTGTCAAACTTCTGGAATGTTTAAAAACATAGTTGCAGGAATACTATGAATTGCCCTAGTTTTGTCCTTTAGTTCAATTTATTTCCTTCCTAGTTGAATCACACTGAAATTTTGTCAATTTCCCTAAACTGGAAGCACAAGCCATCTGGGAACTGGAGTTCCCTTCAGGAGGCGAAGGGTTAAAGAGGAAAATAAGTTCACTCTTACTCGTTACCGCTGAAAACATCTTACACTGATATATTGTTGTAACCGCGTATCGCGGATAAACAATACATCACTGGGATGATGAACACTTTGGGAGACGCCCTTGACCAATCTGAGTTTGCTGTCGTCAGCCCAACTGACGAAATCAACAGTTCTGAAGTACAATTTTGTTGTTTCTGGCGAAAATCAAAACGTTTTTTATTCATTGCCTCGATAAGCATGGGTTTCTTAACGGAGCGTCGAGCTGGCATCTTCAAATCCATCAGCAGGCGATGATGAATAATTTTCACAGCGTCGTTTTCATGTAGGGCATTTTTTTGAGGGCAGCGACTATTATGGCTGGGTCTGATTCCACTCAGAGCTTAGGGATGTTTCCAGTGGAAACTGAAAGTACCTTGGAAATCTTGAAGCCCGGCTTTGGTGAGGGCACGGTATTTACGAGAAATGGGAACGACAGCTTTTTCAGGTTTAAAACGGCAATCCTTCATATCTGCAGGTCCTCGGTTGCACGGATCATTTGGGCGAACATTTGCCTCAGTGGCTGGTTAAATAAAAACTCAGGATATTTCTTGCCTTTTAGTATTGGTGCGACCCATTCTATTCGCGAGTTTTAATGCGTCCGAGTTGTTGAAAAAATAGAAAACGAGACAGTGAACAGCTAAGTATAAGAAAATCTTTCCCACTAAGCTCAGGCAGCTCATTGAATTGCAGTGTGTTGCGGAACAGTGAAACGAGATGGCCTAGACAGTACGAGTACTTATCGTCATAACTATGTATCTCCTTAAAATTTCCAGTAGTGAGAACGTAAGTAAAATATTTTCACAAATTGGTTTATTTAGATATGTTACAATAAACATGTGTACATTTTTTTATGGCTGAAATCTATTAATATTTTTAGGCTTATTATAGAAACTAGCATCATTGAAATGTGTATCTTGAAATTTTGTTGAATGAGTAATGGAATTTGAAGTTCGCCCTGCCCTCCGAGATTGATATAAGCCACTGTATTACTTTGATCCGCCTTTGTTGCGGTCAGGGAGACTTACACTAATATCTCATTTAATCTAATTACTTGGATCAGTAAAATATGGGCTTAAAATCAGTAAATTCTTTTATTTCGGCTCGAGGGTTATCTGTCGAAGCAAGGGGGAACCAACGCTTCAATACATCCACGTCGTCGCGGTCCCTGAATTGAATGGTGTTTTTTTTTTGAGTCGAGGGAGCAGTTCTTTTTAAAACGGGCGTAGTTTTGTCCGGCCCTGGTATTATGCTTGAAAGAGAACTTGGCGTGTAAGTGCCTCATGAAATTAGTGCTCGAATGTTCCTAAAATAGTTCTTCAGAGCGCTCATTTTCTCTCCCATTGATCGCGCAATTATGAAAACGGAAAACTTTTCTCTAAAGGTAGGGTTTGTTGCTTAGTGGTCGCACGAGTAAGCGCTTATATTAAGCGCTGTATTTTAGAGGTACTTTTACTGGTCTTAACTTGAGAATGGGATGAAGTTGGACCACTTTAAACAGAATTGTTTTGAATAGAAGGGGTTATATCACAATAATTGTTTGCGTGTGCCTCATACAAATTTACAAAACTTCCCCTATGAAAGGAATATTTTCCCATTTGCGATAGGAAATTTACTAATTTTTATGCTTGAGTACGTCCTAACAACGAAACCTTCTAATTTTCAAATTTACTCAATCGAGTCCATTTCTCGTTACATACTTTTTCATTCTATTGTTGTAATCCCTGAAATAGATAGTTTGACCTGATTAGTCATTATTTCTTGACAAAGGGTGAAAATTCTCAATTCAGAGAGCCAATGTATTAAATACTGATGTGCGCTAATTGGCCGGTTGTGTGGCACCGAGGCCAGGGTAGCTAACGGAGCTTGAGGCGTTTCTCTGAACGAATTCAAATGATCCTCCTCTTCCACACGAGGCTGACTGGATTTGCCACATCGCTGGTTTAGGATTCAGAAAAGCAACATATTTCCCACTAAGGTAAAGAAAATGTCATCGCGCTGGCTCCTAAACAACTTAAGGCGAAGTATAACGTCCCATTCCTCCACTGAGGAGTGAGGGTGCCGTTTTTATGAAAGGAGTGTGTTGCAGAAGAAGAGGCGTGCCAGTACTCCCATCTAAAGGTCTTATCATAACGTATAGCGAACATTTGGGCGCGTGTACGACTGAAGTATTTGTGGAGAAGCATTAGCCGGGCAAAGCGGTATCGTTCTCTCTCACGAGTCTGACTATTGGCAGTACACGCTCTCTCGACCGCTGATACCGAAACAATTGAGGATAAAACGGGAAAAAATGTTATATACGATTATTACGTAACGTTGCGCTTCAAGTGACGAAATTAGTTAATATGACACGTTTTGTAATATTTGTTTTTCTTATAACGAAAAAACTGCGTCATGCTGAACATAATTTAATTTTTTCATGGTCCAGAAAAGATGAATGGATCGTCCAGAATGAGTGGCATGGTGTGCCGGCTAGTCAAGGGCTCTCAGGCTTGAGCGCTGCCATAGAGGCGTTCAGATTAAAGTCATCATTAGAGTTCATTCAACAGCCGCCACTGATAAAGCCCGGATGCTGCTCAAGAGCTCGTACTTGGAGCGGTCGTCTTCCAGGCTCTTGGGCCAAAAATGTCAACGACAACCTTAGTGTGGGGCGTCGCTAGCAGACATGGCTCCCAGAGAGGCAGGGGGAGGCTGAACCTGGATGTCACTCGCATCAGATTCCGGTGCCCTCGTTGCCAATCTTTTATTGATTATTACTGTGACTGGTTATCAATCAGTACTGAAGTTGATGGACATTTTGACGATCAATTTTGTACTTCATTTGTGCCAAGTAGGTAATCACTCATTTCGAATGAACTCGTTCAATCTAATCATTGTGATGCCGCCCAATTTCCAGTTCAATTTATCTTACGAATGATTTTATTCATTGCTAGATAGGAGGTAAAGGAAACTCACTAAAATCATATTCGATTAGGATTTTTATTTTTGTGTAAGCTCATCTAGGTTAATAAATACATACCGAGTTGAATAATTTTAATAGAAAAGTTTCGAACGTGATTTTGAAGCGCGTTTTAAATTATGACTAGTCATGTACGACTGTAAGAACTAGTGTCTAGGAGGCGCTGTCTGGGAGTGCCCCTTTTTACAAAAAAATTTAACCTGAGAATGTTTACGTGCAGAATGGGTGTAGACTAGGGCTATCATGTGGGCGATATAAATGTCATCACTTCTGTGCAGACTATGCAGAGCATGCGCTCAAATGTGGGTGGAAGCTATTGAGGTGAAGACCCACTAATTGATGCCTTTGCTCTTCGGATCTCCTAGGTCTCGATAGCCTTTTAAGGCCTCTTCTCTTTGTAGGGCATCTTTGTTCTGCAGTCCAAAAGGGGACGTGCCACCTCCGGCCTGCTAGGAAATGCAAACATGGGACAGCCGCCTCCAAGATCTGTCGATCGATGCACTTCATTCAAACTGTGAAAAAGGATTTCCTTATTGGTCGAAGAGAACCTAATCCCTTGTTGACGAAATGGTTCAGCTGATTTGGTTCTGTGGTCGTGCTCACCAGTTTGGGTTCACAGGCTGGTCTATGACTTTGCTCTCTAGTTTATACGCGGTAATAAACTTTATCTGTGGCCTTTTACGCTGTATCTCGTTGACTATTTTGGGAAAAGTCTTCCTTTGTAAGCGTATTTCGCCGTTCAGTGACTAGGCTTTAACAGCGGAGCTTTACCTGTGGCACCGGGGCGATTCTTCCTTGCTCTACAAATGAGACAAATGAAGGGATCGATTTTGGGTACTGTGTATACATATATATGTACAAGAACGTACATGTGCATGTGTGGAGATGTACAGGGGTTGGACAAAATACTGGAAACACCCAGCATTTTGGAATTATTATCTTTGAACATGTCATAAACAATAAAAACTTCACTCATTTTAATGTTGTATAGTTTATTATTGTAGCTATTTTATATTTCATTTGAATTAACAGTTTTTCACAGATATCTAAGGGAAAATTTTTGTAATAACATTATAAAAATGGCAGAGCTCTCTGACTATCAAAGGGACCAAATTGTTGGTTTTCATATGGCATGTGCTAGTGTCAGAAACTGCTCGAATGCTTGACGTTTCAAGAGGTACTGTCTCAGAAGTAATGACTGCGTTTGAAAGAGAAGGAAAAATGTCTTCAGCAAAGCACAGGTCTGGTCGAAAGTCAAAGTGGTCTAAGAGAAACAGTCGGACTCTAAATTGAATAATAATTGTTAGAGAGGGTTGCAAAAACACGGTTCTTCTAATCGCTACAAACCTCGATGAGCATCTACGGAACCCAGTTTAAAAAAACTGTTTGTCGGGAGCTGCACAAATCTGGATTCTAAGGAAGAGCAGCAATTAGAAAACCTCTGCTCACCCACTAATGTTTCGAAGCGTTTGAAGTGGTGTTGAAACCACCAGCATTCGTCCGTCGAGCAGTGGAAAATGTGATTTTCTCTGACGAAGTATCGTTCACCTTAATTCCGATCTCCGGGCGAGTGTTCGTTTGGAGACAACCGAAAGAAACCTTTAACCCTGACATAAACCGTAAAACATGGCGGGGGTTCTGTGATGATCTGGGACGTCATTTCTTGGAAATCCGCCGTGCCAATGATTTCCCTCCATGGAAGAATTAACACCCTAGACTATGTAGAAATTTTCGGCTATAAAGTTCATCCTATGGTTCAAGCACTGTTTCCGGAGGGGAATGCCATCTTTCAATAAGATTATGCCCCAAATCATACAGGTAAAATTGTTAAAGAATGGCTCGAGGAACATTCTAATGAAGCTGAGCATCTTATCTAGCCACCACAATCCCAAGGCTTCAACATTATGGAGCATTTGTGGTCGCTTTTAGAGATTCAAGTAAGAAGTCGATTTCCGCCGCCATCGCCTCTAAAAGAACTGGAGGGTGTTTCAACTGAAGAAAAGGCTGAAATTTCTTTGGAAACAATTCACAATTTTTTTAAATCAATACCTCGGAGAATTGAGGCTGTAATTGCCTCAAAAGGTGGACCTACACCATATTATAATATATTTTGTTGATTTTCCAAGGTATTTCCATTATTTTGTCCAAGTCTTGTTTGTATACGCATATGTAATTGTAATATGTCTATGTATATGTATTTAAATGTATGTATATTTACGTATGAGTTTATGTTGGGTATACGTTTACTTATCTAAGGCTGTGCTTATGACAGGATGCGAGTTTTTCAATGTTTTCTGTAGCAAAATAAGATGCGAAAAAGGAAAATAATAAGAAAAAGGAAAAAGACAGGAAAATGGAAGCTCGTTACTTATGGGATTTTCGTGCATTTAAACACAAGTTAACGACCTCTGTGTGATTGAAGTGAGCTGAAGCGAACTTGTGCTTATGTTTCTATGATATTGCATATTTCTTAGACGTTGAATATGTATACGGGGGAAATCTCCGCTAATGAGTTGCCTTTTATTTCCTGTACGACACAAAACCCTGTTTTATTGGTCTACTGTAATTCCTTTGCCTTCGCGCCTAACGTCTGCGCAGTTCAATGTTTTGTGACCACCCATGTCGCTCAACTTAATTGACGACAGGATTGTCAAAATACAAATAAAACCGTTCAAGTTCCTATGTGTACCTTTGGAATTGGTTTTAATGACTAATGCATTGATAAATCGTATCTGACGGTAAAATATGTTCAGCCACATTTCATTTCATACAAGGAGGGATTTGCTAATTTTCATTTTTTGTTCGAACATATATCTTTTTCATGTTCTTTTTTACTCGCGTACACTAAAATGAATTATCAGCTTGGCGAACACCATTGAACTTTTCAAAAGAATGAGCATAATGTTAACGCTCGTCACTTGCAGGTAGTCTGTAGGCCACGTTTGTACCTTGAAGAGCATACGCTGCTTCCACTGGTCTATTCTTCCGCCCATTAACGCATTAATAACACGGTGTGATGATAAGAGCTTTTGAAATACTTGTATTACCAGCGTTCATGTCTCCCGTGTCCTGTGTTTTGAGAACAACAGTACTACCATCACCAGACGCGCTGCAGCCTCTTTCTCTTCTGCTACGATCCGTTCATTAAGAGAGGGCGTTGTATTCAGTGTGCTGCTAGCAATTTATACGTGCAATAGATCAGAAGAGGTTGCAGTAAGCACTCAACCTGATAATTTGCCCTGATCTCCGCCGCTGCTTCCATTTTAGGCTCTACAGTAATTTTAGAGGACCTATACATATTGCGTCGCTAATTTTTTTCTCACATTCTTTGATCTATAAAACAAGTTAGGAATCGACCTAGCGGCCGCTCTTTTTGGAATCATTCGTTCATAAAAACAGGGCGCCTTGCTTTCGCACGATATTTCTTATCGTCGTTGATCAGTTAGCGCTTGTGTATTGGGAGTCTGTTTTGTACGTAAATGTTTTAAAAAATTTTCATAAACTTATATTTGTGAGACCAATTCCAGAAGTTGAAAGTAAACAAACGTTAACTTTTACCGGGAGCGTACTTCAATTATTTTCATTTGCAGCATAATGGGCAATTAAGTGCTTCAAGCGGAGGCCTACAACATCAATATTTCTTCATCGATAGCTAATTTACCCGCTCATGTATGCTAGCGAGGGTGCACTCATGTGTTGCTGACAACTTGATCACCATCAGCCATGCGAAGAATTTTCTCTGATATGCGAGGTGTAGGATAATACGGGAAAAAAACACATCAAGTGTTTGATTAGGGCCATTATGGTGTAATTATCGGACTAATGCTTTTGTCCCTCGCTTGCCATGAGCGGCGCTGCGGCTCGCGGGCTGTCGAGCAGCTGAAAGTGTGTGGACGTGGCGCGACTGCCCTCCCGCGTCTGCCTGTATGACGCGTCGCCTCCGTTTGCATGCTTGAAATGAGCCCTTGTGCTTCAATGACTCCAAATTGAAAACTCTTGCTTGTTATCCAAACGAAATTCGAAAATAGTTGTAATGAAGGTCTCGCCTCAATTGTTTGATATTTTTTCTGGTTACTGGCTGAGAATATGATAATGTAGCTATGATGTTGCCCCTCCGCTGTTCTCGATTGTTGTGAGATCCCGAGTTAAACGTTAGGTAGGTCTTCCTTTTGTTGTGATAGAATGGGTTTTGGTTTTGTGGTGGACCATCTATTTTCGCTTCTGTGTTGTCCTGTTTCCAGCATCTATTACATTTTTCTTCAACTTTTGTCTTGTTTCATAAATTTGTTTCTCGACTCACTGTTTCTATGCACCTTGTGCGTTCTTCTAAGCCCGTACTAAATGGTGCCTTCCTACTTCCTCTCTTTGAAACGCCTTTTTGGCGGTTAGAGAGGCTTAAACTAACCTCAAATCTATTTTATGAATGCTGTAAATTTTGGGCGCCTGTTTTCTCGTTTCGTTGCAGTTCTCATTTGTTGGGAAAACTTCTGCCTTGCATCGTGAAATACATCCTCTATAGTTGCTATTCATTTGTCCATCTTTTCCCTGCGCACACGTGGGCATCGCCACAGATAGTTTATGCTACCAAATAACTCATTTGACGATGAAAGAAAATTTCTTCAGAACAACAATAAATCAACGTTCTCACCTCCCAAGCGTATATTCTTCGCTGCGATACGGAGTGCTAAAATAGATTCTTCCACTTGTAATTTTACGGCAATGAATTAGTTCCTAATGATTGTTAGCATCAGACTCCCTGTGTAGGATATAAAATTGACAAATCGACCTTTAAGATTGCAAAACACCTAGTATCATCGAATCGCTTAAAAATACGTTTTGATTTTTCAGCCTACAGTTCAACGGTAAAAATGTTCGAATGCAACATTTTGTGATATCATTGTTGATCTCTCTCCATAAGTCATTGCAAAGCGCAATTCTGTCTCCTCTCGCAACAATTACAGCTTGTATGCTCAACGGGTCTTATTATCCCTCTTTCTTTTTACCAGCGGAATGATCGAGTTCGAGTAGACCAGAACACCGACGGAGGCGTGCTCTTATCTTGCGTAAAC
Organism: Platorchestia sp. MABIK; assembly: GCA_014220935.1. Taxonomy (NCBI): domain Eukaryota; kingdom Metazoa; phylum Arthropoda; class Malacostraca; order Amphipoda; family Talitridae; genus Platorchestia; species Platorchestia sp. MABIK. The sequence continues at coordinate 53,549 of JACJUY010002587.1, read as the reverse complement.
ATCACCTGGCGTTTACGAAGCATCACCTTCATATTATTTTTGCGCTCGTCAACGCATTGAGAGCGGGCTGCTATTTGCATTGTTTTCCGTACGTATAACTAGAGTCTCCAGCTGAGCGAAGGGGCTGATGCTGTTGGAATTACATTTGTTCACTTTAAACCCTTTGCCTCCTGACGGGAACTCCAGTTCCCAGATGGCTTGTGCTTTCAGTTTAGGGAAATTTATAAAATTTCAAGGTAATTCAACTAGTAGGGAAATAATTTGAAGTAACTGACAAAATTAGGGTAATTAATAGTATTCCTGCAACTATGTTTTTAGACATTCCAGAAGTTTGACACGTGCAATTTGCTATTGATATCTACTCAGTATAAGCTTAATGGTTTATGCAATACATTTAATAACTTTTTTATTTAACTTGAACAAGTTTTTCATGCGTACATGTATTTACAAATAAAATTGAGCAAAAACTAAATTGGTATTTTTTCTCAGATTTTTCGACCATTTTTTTGGTGTCGAAGCACTCATTTTTAAAGCATATTTTTTTCCAATTCAAGAAGGAAGTAAGCATCTGCTTATACAGAAAAAACATGCTAGGGCAATTTTGCTGTTATTTCAGGATGATGACTGTAATTATCTTATAGAGTTTTTCCCTTAACTTTTTGAGTGTTGGGAAGCAAAGGGTTAAACTGTTTTTTCTCACACATATATGAAAAATTCAGCACTTCGTACAATATAATAAGTGTGATGTATCCAGAAATAGGGTGTCGTGATACACCTTCTCGTGTCTTCTTGTGTCAAGAACGTAATCAGCGATGTATTTCCCATGTTTTGCTCCTATTCATTGTGTCAAACTATTTTAACTTTCGAGTGAAGAATTCTAGAGGGAATCGGTGTAGTAGCTATGTCTCACTTGTAAATTCAATTTATCCATCGGCTTTCAATCGAAATCAAGTAATGCCTCGTATCATTAGCGAATGATCGCGTGGTCGTAGTCACGTTTGTATTCCCTATAGCACACATCATTATCGCACATGACATCGCATCTGGTACGTCCGGCCTCTGTTTCATGTATTTTGCCCGAGTTCGATTCTATTACCAGCCGACGCGTCCGTCAACCGACCTACAAGTGATGTTTGTACGGCCATATTTTGAAGTGCTTCAATGATCACTGAGGTGCGCGGCGCCTCGTGTCGTCAGCCACGACAGCAGCAGCTCTTAGGTGCCCTCTCCATCGTCTTCTTGTTTGTTTTCAGTTTCCCTCTAACTCCTCAACTGAGACCTCGTCCGTTTTTTATGTGAGAGTAGACGCTCGCGCTGATTAGTTCCCCTCGTGCGCGCCTCCGCAAAAACAAGGAAACTTTTTGCCTCTGATTATTTTTCTCATTGTTTTTTCTTAGGCTCACCTCTCATTTTCTCTTTAACTTTTTTACGACCTTATGATTGCCTCGTTCCCTGTCCAGTGTTGTGTGAATCCTGGTGTGCATTTGTGGTGTAGTGGCGTGGATTTGAAGAACGAAGACTTGTGAGGAAGTTTTGTTTGTTGCAGAAAAACTGTACTTCAGTATGTTGAGATTTTACAACATGTCATTTATGTTAAATAATTATCATTTAAGAGCATCAAAACACGTATTATTTTTCTAGTGAAAGTTGGATGAGATCAGTTGACAGTGCCATGCTTGATGAAAATTTCACTCCATGAAGTACCGTTTCAAATAGGTATAATCCCTTCATTGTTTTTCAAATCTCAAGATAATATGTATTTACATAACATTGGGCCCTTAAAGTAGCTGTTCATTAAATCAGCAGTCAAGTCTCTCAGCAACCAGCATCTGCCTAGGAAGTTGTGTTCGAATACGCTCATGGATTTCGATCAAAGGTTACATTTACTCAGTGCTAGTGCGGCCTTATATCACAAATTGCATGTGTTGTGGAGAAAGTGAAGCTCCTTAAAACACACTTTAACTCTAAATCATTCATTATTACTAGCACCGAAAAAAAAAATTAATCCCGCGTTTGTATGAGTCGAGTTTTAGCACCGAGTAAAATTTATTTAACTAATTAGTTCTGAACTGGAGCATACTTGCTCGTGGGTAAGTGGTGTGTTTGTGTTGACCTTCTCGAGCCGAAGTGTGAACTCATTTATATTTTGACGGCGGTTTTACAGCCGTGTTGTGACCCTCTCAGAATTATGTGTGCCTTTACCGCTTCCACAGCTGAAGGTCGGCAGCGAAGGGCTTGGGTATTTTGAGTCATGCGATTTAGAATGTGATCATCCTTTTGCTCTCAGGCAAGGTTAGGTCTCATGTTATTATGGTTTATTCAAGTTTTGAGCCCAAATATTTTGTTTCTTACAGGGTAATCTTAACGAATGTTCTACGTACCATATTCTGCAAAAATTTGGGTTACCTTTTTATTCTGTTGGAGTACAAGAAGCCTTCATTCTGTTGGTTGAAATTGTGTTGACGAATGGGCCAATACTTGTTGCTTTCTCGATTCATTTCCATTTCACGATCAATAATTGGTTCGAGCTAATTGTGATGAGTTATAAGTACATTTACATGCCAATTGCATTTTGATCTCCCCTTAGGAAACAACCATTGTAACTATGGGAATTAGCGCTCCCAGGGGGAAAATGTGAGGGCCCGAGCTGAGAGTTAGGTAGGCCTTCTTATTGTTGAAATAAAATATTTTTGTTATGTTAAGGACCATCTTTTCTTTGATTCACTGCTGTCCGGTTTTTTCAGCACCTACTGCTTTCTTCTTCAACTTTGATCTTGTTTCATAATCTTCTTTCTCAACTTACTGTTTCTATGCCCTTTCTGCGTAGATTCCACGTTCCCTTAACTCTATACTAAATAGTGCCTTCCTCCTTCCTTTCTTTGGATCGCCTTGGTGGCAGATAGGGAGACTTAAACTAACTAATAATCTTATCGAATAATCTTTGCATTTAGTGATCTTTAGCTTTTGATTTGATTCAGGCGTCTTTCTGGAGAATATTCGCTTTTGATATTGAGGTTAAGCATTTGTTGGGAGTTAGCCGCTCTAAGTTGTCTGCTAGACAAATCTCAATGGACGTGGAGCAGGTTAGGGCATACGACATCGTACGTGAATCATGTCTTCTTTAAATTTTTATCTCTTTATTAAAGTTATTGCCAGCAGATTTCTTCTCTGCTGCTACGTTTACATTTCATTATTTCATCATTACATAGTGTTTTGTGTCGTCTCGCTCCTACAAGTTACCATGACTTCAGCAGTTTGAGGGGGTTGACAAGCTTTTCTATTCTGTTCGGAATTTCCGATGTATTTTCAGCGATATTTTCTTGCTTCCTTCAGGTGACGTAATATTCCGTCTTGCAGTCAGATCGTTCTCTTTTCAGCACTGTGAATGAGTCTTCTTAAAACGTTAATTGAAATTAATTTTGTAGTGTGTAAGTACCTATTATTTCAAGTTGTTATTATTTTTGTTATTGTCATTATTACTTGATTTCGTTTGTTTGTCCTCCCTTTTGGTGGCGTGTGTGAGCTGCGCAGTGGCCTCCCCAAAATAATGAGGGCTCCCTGCACGACCAATAAAACACGTCCGCTGCCACCGACGGATCTAATCACAATTTATTCGAGACCTTAAAACCGTTTATCAGAATTAAGGCTGCTCTTCATCTCATTTGCTTACGAGAAATACGACTCTGTGGACTGGCTTTTTCTTACCAATAGATTTAGTTCTAGGCCATAAAGAGCTTTGCTCTCCATACCCCCATGACACGTCGTTTGATTTTTTTCTTCGTATCGTTTCATAAATATGCATTCTCTTCTTTCTATGCTGAATTTATGTGACTTTTTTTTTTCGAAGGCTCCGAAGTTTTGCTCTGCGTTGAGCGTTATTTTAATTTTTCGCCTAGGGCTTGATGCCTTTTATGTTTGCGCATATCAATCATGTACTTTGAAAACTCGTAAAAAACGTCAATATTTAAATTTTTATTTTCTAATAGTGAGCAGTGTGTGTTCGATTCCCTTTCATATTATTTACTCAAACAACGGTTTTTGAATCTTTAAATATTAATTGAGCTATGATTTCAAATTATCCTACACCTTGCATATCGGAGAAAATTCTTCGCGTGGCTGATGGTGATCAAGTTGTCAGCAACACATGAGTGCACCCTCGCTAGCATAGAAGAAATATCAATGTTGTAGGCCTCCACCTGAAGCACTTATTTGCCCATCATGCTTAAAATGAAATTAATTGAGCAGCGCAGCTGATTGATTTTTCAGATATTTTTTCAGGTCACTGACTTTTTTGATAGAATTTCAGTGCTGTAAAGTTACGCATTTCGTTTTGTTTGGTTAAACAGCCGTTTTTAGTGTTAGATATTTACTTTTGAACTATAGCAAACGTTTTACAATGATCTCCAACTTACTGCTTGTTTTCCTCCTGCAGAGACCTGAGCAACAACCAGATCACCACGATTGCTGGCGATGCGTTCCATGGACTCAAGGCTCTGTCCTCTCTGTGAGTGTAGCTATCGCTTGTTCAATTTGGCTGCCAATGAGTCTGAACCAATATTTGTAGGTCACGGCGTGTAGGTGCCACTGCCGGCGTCTCTGTACCGTAGACTTTGATCGCATTCTGATTTCTTATTCAATCTCAGGGAACTTTATTGAAATATGTTAGTAGGTTTTGAATTGTTCTATGGTGTATGTTGATATGCTTTAAAAATTTCCAGTATTGTGTTCAATTTCGAGTTTCTTATTTGTGTGTGCGATGTCGAATTTTATACAGCTTTTCCATATTAATTTTTTTAATTGTGATAACTTTTATAAGGTACTTTTAATAAATTCGTAGAATATTAGCATGTAACTTCATTAACACCCCGCAAGCTTAACTCCCACTTATCATTCATTCTAGATTGAATTCCTGTTGTATAAGCTCGTAATTTATCTGCAACTGAAGATTTTTAAGTTTTGGGTTTTCGTATACAATTTTCTCGTCATCGTGCTCCAAGTGATAGACGACTAGTACGCGTAACATCGAGTCACGTTGGTCGGCCTGCCAATATTCAAATGTGGGCCCGGTTGTTCAATTTGTGGCGCTTCCTAACCCCATTCAACTATAGCTCGTTATATCAATATTTTGGAATACAAATGATGTTTGTCTATATCGCTTCAACAATTTTATCTCGAGATTTGCGCAGTGTACCTCTTCTTGTTTGTGCAGAGGTAGTACTTGACGTATTGAAAGTCTATTTTAATGATTTTATTACACTTACGCATCACCTCTTAAAATCTTCAACTGTTTTGTTCTAATTTCGTAAATTTCAAAAGGAATGTGCCCAGGTTTTATTTTCATTTCGTCCTGTTTACCAGACTGAAAACGGCTTAAATGCTCATGTAAATTCAAATCCCCAACTTTTCGGGAATTTATCGTACTTATCTTGATGCTGCGGTGGCCGCTCCACGGTGCGGGGCCGGCCCGTGGGGACTCGTAGAGGAACTTGGTCGTCCAATATTAAGCGTGTTAATTGCTTCATTAATTTCTTGCAGGGTGCTTTATGGTAACAAAATCGCCGAGCTCGAGACGGGGGTGTTTGCTGGCCTGACTTCTCTCCAGCTCCTGTGAGTCTCTAATCTTACTTTTCATTTGCTTTATATACGAAAATAATTTTATTGCAGGCAGCTAGTTTTACGGATTTACTCACCAACATTGAATTCTGAAGTGGAATTTATTTTCAGGCATCGTTCTCTGCTACTCAAGTAAGTTTTAACCGTTGAAGTGTGTCATAATCTTATTTATTTTAATGAAAATTCAAGGAGAATCATTTTAAAATCGAATGTGGTTTTGAGACGAAATCAGTTGACATGCGATTGGTATTTTGTTGTATTTTTCATTGCTCGGCATGAATCATGATTCCTGCGTATTAAGACCATTTACTGAAAATTAAGGAAAAATTTAAAGTGACATTTATAGAGTATCTAAATTATAAAAAGACTCTGCAAGCACGCTATATTTTTCAGTAGAACTTCTTTATACAACCGTTAGTTATAAGGTTTGACAGTCTATACAAAAAAAAGGCGCAAGTGATATGTTTTATTTGCTTGTGAAAGTTTTGTAATTTCAAACAGTAAATCTTTATGTACCTTATGTTTTGTCTTGTCTTTCATATATTATTTTTTCCGTGAATGCTATCTTTTACTATCGACAAAGACTAATCTAATCACCTGTCAAATTGTCTTGTACCATACTCAGCAAAAGAAGTGTGGGACCTGATCTCTCAGTATAATTTTGGTAGCGTGAACTCTGAAGCGGTGCACCAAATATTTGTGCGTGTTGGCTGCGCTTTTGGAGTCTTTCAATTAAACTTCCTTGACGTTGTAGGTAACAGTCGAAGTTTTTCTAGATAAACCTTCAGTTAGTTAGTGGTCAACTTGAAATATTTTCTTATCATTTGTCCATATTTGACCCTTGTAAATAATTGCTAGTTTTATTTATCTAGCTTCTCTCAGTCTTGTTTAATCCCTATTTATTCAATTTCTGATAAAGTAAGCAAGAAAACTAAATTGTTGGTGCTTCGTTAAAATAGGCAAAAGGATATTTCGTTTTGGGGGAGAAACGTGCATATGATAACGAGAAGAATAACTGCATTTCATTTTTGATGGGAAGATCTGAAATGTACTATGTTTACTTGTGTTATTTTCGTTCACTTTGCGTTCTTCCTGTAATTGATGCAGTGTAAATCTGGAGTGGTTATACACCGTGGCTGTAGTTTAAATGATAGACGAATGTGTCTTCGAATTGCCTTATCTCGCCTATTCGTTCGAGATCATTTTGTTATTTGAACTTAAAATTTAAAGTTTAAAATGGGAAATATATCGGAGGCGCGCAACGATAGCATGGTGCTGAAGGCTGAAACGCGTTGGTAGAAATAAAGTAGAAGAATGTTTGAAAAACTTTCTCCCTCGGGAGGATACAGAGCCAATAGGTGTGGGTTAGTTGAGTTTGTCTATCGGATGCTATTGCGCCAGGCGCACTCAGAGGAAAACTGTTCGATTACCGAAGCTATTGATAAAGCTTTGGGACTTCTATCTTTCGTGCCACTGTACGTCTTCAAGTTTTCATACCGTCTTTGCTTTCTTTTTTTTTTGTAAATTTCTCCTCTTCCTTCTTAACTTACTATTTCTACGTGCTGGGTATTCTGTGTGAGAATACACCTTGTGCATAGATTCTCCATTTTCTACAGTCGGTACTAAATTGTCCCTTCTCTCTCTCTCTTCAGATCGACTTTTTGTGGCTAGGAAATCTTAAATGCCTTCTCACTGGGCTTGTTCACTATCTATTAACTTCTCAACATTAAAGTCTTTCAGAATTGTGCCTATGTTTCACACTGATTGATTTTTACTACAAAGTAAGTTCTATAAAAGTACGAGGCTTTGATAAAATATCGTAAGGAGGATGTTGCGAAACTCAGAAATTTTGAATATCAAACTTTAAGGTTGCGACTTTATTTATATGGACGTTTTTTCACCGGCTTTTAAAGCTTTCATTCGTAGTTAAATTTAATGTACAGTGTAAGTTGACGAGCAAATTAATGATTAATTTTTGAAAAATGTTCTGTATTATGAAAGAATTAGAAATATCTTAGAGCATGAATTATGCTCTCTTACTGTAGTTTTAACGATGGTAAAAATATTTTTTTTGGATAAAATGTATTTTCACGAAGTGAGTTGATTTTCTTTTAAGCCCGAATGTTGCACGTTAATGCGTGTTCGCCCGCGCGCTTTTCTTTAGTGATATCCATTACCTTATTTGGGCCTCAGCATTCGTACACGCTATGCCTCTGCTCTCAGGACCGGCCACTACACTCGAACGCCTCCCGTTGTTGACTCGCTGCTCTCTCAAGTCCGCGCACGCTGCCCCCAAAGTTGGCCTTCTTTACAGAGCTGTAGAAAGTTGCTCCGTTATCGAGTTACTCGTATTTGTCTTGTGTATGAGCTGAGGTTTGCTCTCTAAATCCAATTACTTGCGGTCCTTCAAAGGGAAAACTGGCGTCCAACACTGCCAAGGCTGCGATGTTGCTCCAGGGCACAGCACTCGGCTCAGGTACGGAGCAATTCAAGGTGGCCTTCGCAGTTTTCAGCCCTTTTAAAGTAAACTTCAAATTGAAATACCTTCTTAACCTAATTGACATCACTCAGGGGGCTAAAGATAGAAAATAGGTTTAGGTTAATTAAGCTTGTTTACCCTATGATATGGGGATGAGCACCCCAACAGAAATACTGTTTGATAAGTTTGGCTATGGATAAGCCTTCGGGACTCTTTGTTTCGCTCCCACTTTGCTTCTTTCCGTTTTCATACCTTCTTCGCTGTCTTTTTTCTTGTCTTTTTTCCTCTTTCTTCCTTACTGGATTTATGAGAATGGAATTTTATGGGAATACACTGTGTGAATAGATTCTGTAGTCTCTTAATTCTACACTAATTAGCAATGGTGCCTTCATCCTTCCTCTCTTTGAAACATCCTTGTTGTAGTTAAGAAGGCTCAAATTGACTCATAATCTAGTCTGATCTGCAGGGATATTTTTTATTCTTCATTTTCAACACGATCAAATTCCTTTAGGTTTTCTTTGAGTTCTTCTGTTGACTTAAATATTTTACTCGTGTCTTGAATTTTTGTTAGGGTTCAAACCAGGACTGTAAAATAATTATGGAAAATTGCAATTTTGATTTCTGAAGCGAGATACCTGTTAAATTTTTGGCATGTGCATGGGCTGATTGCCTCGCTGCGAGGCAGATAGCCGGTCGAGCCTAAGATTTTGTGCCGATAGTTTCAGGTTCCCATCCAGTATTTTTTTGTTGTAAATTTTTCGGTTGCTGTAGAGTTAAAATAACTCCAATACATTTATGGTACAGTCTCCATGATTTACAGTTCGCACTTGATTTCTCAGCAGCAAATTTTAACTGCGTATCATTAAATTTTCTTTGAATCGGTAAACTAAAAGAAGCTTTTGCTCTCATCATTTCATGCGGTTAGAACTAACAGTTGCTGATGATTCAATGTTTTGGTTGTGAAGTCCTTTCATGACTAATTCCAGAAAATCTTGTTGTGAAGCCACCAAACTCCGAAATTACATTTCAGCGAAACTCGCGAGGTTTCTAATCGCTGGTTTCACACTGCATACGATATGATTTCCAAATTAAAATTTCAATAAAGCACGAATGGCATTTGGGTAACCTGTGCAGAAGCAGGCACAAAGCTTGAGCACAGTGAGAGGGCGGCTTCCTGCGCCCGCATGGCCGCCAGCGAGCGTGTCATGTGGCGCTCTTGAGCAGCGCTCCGCGGCCCTCTGTGCTCTCCGGCCCAGCTCGCCCGCCTCTTGTGGCCAGCGCGTCTCTGCGTCAGAGCGATGCATGTGATCGCAGTCACGTAATGCGGCGCAGCTTTTATCACTGGGTTATCAACTCAAAATGGGCTGATGTTGAGCTAAAAGTTGTGCTGCACAGCAATGCTTGCCTCTCGGAGACAGTGTGTCGTAGGACGAGCTTGACGGTGTTGGAATTATTCAATATATGGGCTCAGAAAGTACTGCCATTTAAGGGGTTGGGAGAAACATTTTGATACTGTAGTTGATTTCGATTGGATGTGCGATCTTTGGTCTCATCTTCGCTGTTTGGAATGAAATGAGCTATTTCTCTTCAATGTTTTGCGGCATTCGATCATGGCTCTAACTGAGTGATTAAATTGTTTTGAGTAAGAAACTCGTTCATTTCGTTAATGAAATAGAACCATCAATTCTAATCATCGAAAATGCATACTAACATAGCAGTCGTTCGTTGTTTTTTCTTTGAGGAAAAAATGTCTCCATTTCTCATTGAGTGCGAGGATTTCTGACGCTGAAGAGTTTTTATTACTGATATTAATTGCAAACGTTATGAACTTTTCGCCGAAGCACAATATTTTATAAACGCAGAAAATGTGGGAAGGGTATGTGAGTATTGTGAGGAAAATATTTTAGATACTACGGAAGATCCTGAGGATGCCATGTGTACTGATTGGAAGAAATTAGTTAGACCTTAGTTGAAAACACTGTAAGATTCGATAGCTACACATGCGTCACATATTTGGGAAAATTCCAAAATGAATAAACATTGTTTCTTGATTTAGTAACCGAAAATTCTGTGAATATTTTGTGAATGATATAACGTAGGTTCAATAGCCAAGATATTGTCCATTTTTCAGAAAAATTAAGGAAGATCAGAGGAGAGGATAGTGCTTCAATGAGGAAGATCCTACCAGTACCATGCAAAATAATACGCAGATCCCACGGGCGAGACCTTATACACTATGAAAAGTATACTGACAATGTTAAGTAAGATATGCACTGAACGAGATATATTCTAGAACAGCGGTTCTTAACCTGTGGGGAATTCCCCACTGCTGGGAAATGGCGGAGTTGCCAGGTAAGGAATCTCGTGCATTTGCTTCCACCCTCTAAAAATCGATAGTATTTCAAAATCTAATGCATTAAAATGTTCACTTGCTTTACAAATCACAACCATTTAGACTGTTTTAATAACAAAAACAACCATGATGAGGTATTGTATGTCATGTTTGGGTAAAAGTGACAACATTGCTGGGTTAGGAATGTCACAGAAAGTAATAGGAAGATGCTGTGGTGGGGAATGCTCCATTCCTTACCGATGCTGTGGTGGCGAATGGAGAGTTGGCTCACTAAAAAGTGATGAATTGGAGAAACCATTGTTCTACACGATACTACAGGCTATGCTGTTTTGAAGCTACTTCAGACATCAATGATGTCTGAGCATCGTCATGTACTCTCCAATGAGCAATCTAATTTTGTAGAGGAGTTTCTAGGAAATGAATAAAATACCCTTCATCGAACATTTCGATCCATAGCACCGTGTGAGTCAATGATGAACAAAGTTATTTCCATATATTGGGTATACTGGTTCTTCAATGACTTAATATGCAATGACTGTGTTTTGACTGCGGTCAATACTCAAAAGGAGAACCACAAGTTATAATTTTTTCATTAGGATTTGCTTTTTTTTGTGCTGAAACTGTTCCTCACAAACCCTGTTCCACAGACCCTGAAACTGTCCTCAAATCCCTTAGTCTTTCAACCTTAAGGGAAACGTATTTTAATCGTTCACTGAATATATTTGTCATGAAATTGGTGTATTTTAAGCGTGGGACAAATTTTGAGTAAGTAAAGAGCTCTTTTACTCTCCTTTTTTATACACACAAATGTTTCAAAATTCCGACCTTCAAGTCACTCATTTTGGTTATGTTGGGCTCCCTTTCAATTAATTCCGAAATTATCATCTTTCCCGTCTATGATAGCATCAGAATTTATTAGTTCAAAGGATTTTTTGTCTTACCTTCTGGGGAAACAAACATGTATTTTACACTGTTCTATTCAGTGGTTTTCGTAGCTCAAATAGTTATAACTTTATGCATCTTTCAGGTAGGTATTTCCATCATCTTGTATTTCTTGTGATGACGAAGTGCATGTTTTTTTATCATGAGAAATCTTGTTTGCATGTTTTTTGTTATTATACTGACTAATCACTTCATATTTTTCACGAAGCTAAGTTCTCGCCATGAAATAACCTTGAATCTTGTCAATGTAGGCCTCCTCAGGGGGAAACAATTACTGAGGGGACAATGTGAGGGCCCGAGCTAAAGGTTAGGTAGGCTTTCTTTTTGTTAAAATAACATAGGTTTTTATTTTGTTACGGACCAACTTTTTTTCGGTTCACTGCTATCCTGTTTTTTCAACACCTACTACTTTCTTCTTCAACTTTGATCTTGTTTCATGAACTTCTGTCTCATCTTGCTGTTTCTATGCCCTTTCTGCATAGATTCCACGTTCCCTTACCTCCATATTAAAGGGTACTTCTTCCTTCCTTTCTTTGGATCTCATTTGTTGAGAATAGGGAGGCTTAAACTAACCAATAATCTAATCTGTCAATGTAGGCTTAGCATCGTGTATCTATTTCTGACGCAGAGCGTTGAAAAATTTTCTTCTTGAGGATTTTACCCCGAGGAAAGCTTTCTGTGTGGACTTTGAAGCTTGCGTGCTGTTCGTCACTAAGCCAAGAGTCTACTTCTTATCTGCCTCGGGCTGAACTCAAATTTTGTTTCTTTTTCATTTTAGTCGAGAAAGTTGGAGTGCAAGTTTCTTAACTCGCCTCGCGAAGTGTTGTCCCATCAAGAAGTTATGCTTCCAGGTCTCCGTTCTTTTTGGTCAGCCATGCCTCTAAATTCATCTTTTTTTCTAATTTCGCATCCGAAAGATAAACTGTTGAGTGCTCTGTAGCCCCAGGTTTTGGTCTTGCATCCCATCCCAGGGAATATCATCGTGTTTGTTACGATACTTCTCCATAGGGCAGAAAACCTGTGCATGCTTCATGCTCCTATTCTTTCGCTACGGAGTAACTACAGATTTAGGTTTTTAAAAATTCATTTCTCTTTTATAAATGTATTAAGTTATCTCGAATTTTATTTATGCTTTCGAATTCCATTCACGAAAAACCTCCATTGTTGGACTGAAAATCTTGTTTTCGTCTGGTTTGATGCCGTAGTAAATTAAATTTTTGCATTCATCTCCCAGTGCAACCGCGCAATCGAGATTGAGACTCGACATCGAGTGAGGTTTGTGAGAACTTTTTACAGTGTGGCAATTAAGTTGGCGTCGACTTGTCATTTCATTGCTGGAGCTGGGCTGGAATGTTACGGACTATTGTTACGCTGCTGTCACAGCTTTCATGCAAGTGACCACGTCGACTCTTTCTCGCAATTTTACGCTTGCTTTGATTGCTTGCTTTTTGGAAGTGCAAAGGCGGGAGTCCATTTACAGGGATGCGGATAGTGTTGGAAGCTGAGAGAAAATGATTGTGTGATCGAGCTGAAAAATGCGTTGGTGTTAAAATTTGTTACTTGTCTCGGTACCGTATTTCACTTCAGCTTAACCTTCGTATTAATTATTAACTCTTAAGTTAGCGGACTTGGTGGCTGGTGGGAAGATGACTCGAAACGTGTGCCATCTGTGACGCTCCAGAAATCTGTCAAATGCAATATAACTGGCAAATCAATTTAATACAATGCTTTGGGTTTTGACTTGATGAAATAATATTGAGTTCACGTTCAATTTGAAAATCTTTTGTCGATAAACGGAATCAAAAGTTTATTTTGGCTGTAATCGCTGGGTTTTTTATTTTATCTTCAGCGTTGCTGGGGAAATGCTTTTTTATATTATCTCTGAAAATGTAACGAGCATCTTTCTAACTTTAATATACACTGCGAAACACTCCGTTACAAAACCAACTCATTTTTGTGCTCCCACTTGTCACTAAATCGTCACTCGAAAGTGTGTCATAAGTTTATAGCGCTAGTCAAGGGATTGTGACCCGCTTGTGGGCGGCATGGGTCGGTACGACACCCATAAGTGGGCCAACCAGGCCAAACTAAGTGTAAGTCAGAACCACGCATTTCACATAAATGATTCACTTTTTCAGACTAACAAGTGAATGCACAGAATGACTGTCAATATCTAAGAATTTAGAATAAAAATAACAAATATTCTAGGTTGTCTGAAGAGCATTTTACAACGCATTCACAAATTCCAAAGGCTGCCTATTTTTCAACTACAAATTTTTTTACCATTTTCAGCGAGCATATGTGATTAACCTATCCCATCGCTGCAACGTATGGTCAAAGGTGATGCACCCAAATGTTCCAAGAATTCACTGGCTTACCGCTTGACGCACAGAAGTGTGTCTAAATTTCTCTGAGTGTTGACGGACTTCGAACAGTTTAGGACTGCGTCTACAGCAACTTACACGGCGTGGGTCATATGCAAATGTAGTTGAATAAAGATAAAAATAGGCATAATAGTTGTACAAGTAAGCGGCCCGACCGTCTTCGAATGAAATATGGGAATAAGGAAGTTTGTAAATAATTCCATGATTCCTTGTTTAACTAAACAAAACGGGGAGGTGAGAAGAGCGCGTGAGTGACAGGCGGAGAACAGCGAGGTGCGGTCTCGCAAGCGACGTGCTGTGTGTGTCCTGCACTTGAGGCGTGTTGAGCATCTAAAGCACGCGCGTGTTCTTAGAGTTGTTCCAATCAAACATGTCTCACACGAGTTTCCCCAAAAAAAAAACAGGGGTTCAGGCGTTATACGAGTTCTTCCAAACAAACATGTGTTATAAGAGTTCCTCCAAACACAAATGCTTAGTACGAGTTCATCACTAGGATAAATAAAGTCACCTGAAACTGGAACATACTGAAATTTGACGTATTTTCACACAGTTTCCATTTTCATGAATGTACCGTACGCAAAGCTAGAATCGAGGGTGTTAGTGTGAAGAATCAGTTGACGGTATCATTGCTTTCAGAAATTATACCGAGCGGGCGCATCAAAGAGAGCGAATCTCAAGTTATACGATCCTATTGGATTGTTTATTGCGCGCAGATTACCCCCCGCAAGAGGGCAGTTTTGTTACGTTTGTTTTCATACAGACCTCTTTTATTCTGTTCATTGCTATCTTTTTTTTAGCACCAACTACTTTTTTCTTTAACTTCTATCGTGTTTCATAAGCTTCTTTCAATCTTGCTGTTTTCATGCGCCGGGTGTGGGGACATATCTTAAACATAGATTCTTTGCTCCCTTAATTCCAACCCTTCGGAGGTATACAACTATTGTATCTATGGGAATTAGAGCTCCCAAGGGAAAAATATAGGGTCCTGATCTATGAGTTCGGAAAGCTTACATTTTGTTGAAATAGAATAGGATTTTTGTTTTATTACGGACCATCTTTTTTTCGGTTCATTGCGGTCCTGTTTTGCAGCTCTTCTGATTTTCTTCATCAACTTTCAACTTATTTCACAAGCTTCTTTCTAGCTTGCTGTTTCAAGGCTCTGGGGGTGTGGGAACACATCTTACTGCATATATTCCCCGTTCCCTAGAGCACATACTTAACGGTGCCTTCCTTCATCCTCACTGTGGAACACCTTCATTGGGGCTAGGGTGGCTACGACGGATGCAATCTAATCCCTCGTGTCTCTCTTGCCATCATAATTTATTTCGTTAAGGAGTCTCAAACAAACATCAGATCTAATCTGAATGCAGATTCCATCATATTTAGCAAGGCATTTCATTATCCTTAACCCTCTTTGTCAATCACTATGTATCATATCTGTAACGAACAAATGTAAAGAAGTTAAGATCACTCTCACACTATGTACACGTTTCTGAACTTAGTGAGGAATTTTTTCTGATATTCTGTTGTTTATTCTTAGCTGCTATGTTCGATGGCGAGGCGCAAAATATGCATGCTGCTTCATCATTGATCCTCCGGACCGGCAGTATTGAGTTCTTGCGTCGCAGCAGCAAATCTATTTGCATTCAAGCTTCATCTTTTGTTGGTGTCGCATTTCAGAGCGTCCCCCTGGGGCGCGTCTTTGAACAAACCTCGCCTTTTGTGCCTCGTCTCCTGCCTCCTCATTGGTTGAGCTTTACGGCTACCTCAGGGTGTCTGCATGAAACGGAGCATTCAGGGTAGAGCTCAGGGTGTCGGCATGAAACGGAGCATTCAGGGTAGAGCTCAGGGTGTCGGCATGAAACGGAGCATTCAGGGTAGAGCTCAGGGTGTCGGCATGAAACGGAGCATTCAGGGTAGAGCTCAGGATGTTGGCATGAAACGGAGCATTCAGGGTAGAGCTCAGGATGTCGGCATGAAACGGGGCATTCAGGGTAGAGCTCAGGATGTCGGCATGAAACGGAGCATTTAGGGTAGAGCTCAGGGTGTTGGCATGAAACGGAGCATTCAGGGTAGAGCTCAGGGTGTTGGCATGAAACGGAGCATTCAGGGTAGAGCTCAGGATGTCGGCATGAAACGGAGCATTCAGGGTAGAGCTCAGGATGTCGGCATGAAACGGAGCATTTAGGGTAGAGCTCAGGGTGTTGGCATGAAACGGGGCATTCAGGGTAGAGCTCAGGGTGTTGGGCATGAAATGGAGCATTCAGGGTAGAGCTCAGGATGTCGGCATGAAACGGAGCATTCAGGATAGAGCTCAGGGTGTTGGCATGAAACGGAGCATTCAGTGTAGAGCTCAGGGTGTTGGCATGAAACAGAGCATTCAGGGTAAAGGTCAGTGTGTTGGCATGCAACGGAGCATTCAGGGTAAAGCTCAGGATGTCGGCATGAAACGGAGCATTCAGGGTAGAGCTCAGGATGTCGGCATGAAACGGAGAATTCAGGGTAGAGCTCAGGGTGTTGGCATGAAACGGGGCATTCAGGGTAGAGCTCAGGGTGTTGGCATGAAACGGAGCATTCAGGGTAGAGCTCAGGGTGT